>OMLB01036847.1:6766-27748 GCA_900302555.1 Myripristis jacobus | reverse complement strand
CTAAGCATGTGGAAAGCTGCACCACGTGGTTTCCGGTGCACAGTTCAAAGGTTACGCAGCACGTCCTTTAGGGGGCGCACTAGCACTATTTTTTTCCACAACAATACCGGATCCCTGTATTGTTCTGTTGGTACAATACTGAGTCTTATTACGAATAAACAAAATACTTTTACTACTACTACTGCTGCTGCTGCTGCTGCTGCTGCTACTACTACTACTAATAATAATAATAATAAAAACACCAGTAAATGAGGAGGAACGGAAGTATTTTTAGTTCTAGAAACAATAATCTGTTACTGCCATACTGATTCTCATCACGAATAAATAAAATGCGTTTACTACTCTTACTCCTCCTCCTCCTACTACTACTATTACTACTACTACTACTACTACTAGAACTTGTACTACAACTACTACTAGCAGTAAAAGGAGGAGGAGTGGAAGTATTTTTAGTTCTAGGAACAATAATCTGTTACTGCTATACTGATTCTAATCACGAATAATAATAACAACAACAGTAATAATAATATGTATAATTATAATTGTTATCATTGTTATTACTCTAAAAGGAGCAGGCGTGGTAGTATTTTCATTAGTATTATTATCTACATTCATACATATTTCTAGAAATATTCAGTTTCATGATGGTTGGTGTTAAAACTAAAAGACTTATCTCAAAATGTACAGAGCATCTACATGTAGGTGCTCTGTCTGCATGTGGGGTTGGATGTGCTTCAGGTTGTGTATTTCTCTAAGTCCCATGTCCATACATGTTGAACTTCATTGACCTCACATGCCAGCATCAGCCCAGTATTGACACAGAGTGACGCTGGAGCTCTCTCTCTCTCAGCAGTGACCAGCCAGTCACCTATGGGATGTGTGTCATAACATATTTCATATCCTAAAGCAAACAATATTGCTGACGAGAGAGGTTGTTTGCAGAATCACCGGTCTGACTGAGCCTGCTCTGCCCTGTCCGGGTCACTGCAGGGGATGAGCACTTGCAAAAGATGAGGCTGTGTGAGGTTATAAGACTAAATGAGGTATTTGGAGCCTGACACAACGCCCTATCAGAATGCAAACATGACACAAAAAAAATGTCAATTCACAATCAGACAGACAGTCTTTCATCTTGTGAGCCATCGTCATGTCAACTCCTAATTCAAGCACAAAATCAGCTGCTGTCGCTCTCCTTGTTGTCTGAGGGAAGGGGCCCGTTAGGAAGATGTTCTGGCATTCATGCATACCTGTGGATGTGTGCTAAAGAATATTGAAATCGGCCCCTAAATAAATAAAAAGAGAGCAATATAATGGAAAATGGTGTGTTCGTCACTGTGAACCTGTAAGTTCCTTTGCTATACTTTTGGGCACAGGTTACAGTGGCCTTCCAGTCATACCAAGCATTCCTCTGCTTTCCCTTCCCTCCCTGCTGAAGGGACATTTCAGCTCCTCTGGCCTTTTGTCTGTCATTTACTCCTTGTTCCTGTGGCTTGCTGTGCGGTCACTCCAGTGTTTTGTTATTCTTACACAGACATAAAACAACATTTCAAAGTTGTGCTTTTTCTGTCTTCTTTTGTGCATCTATACCTAAAGCACAGTAATCTTAATCTATAAGAGTAACTGTAAACATGGTCCGTTTTCTCCATCCCATGTCTCTTTCCCTGTAAAATAAACTTGAAAAAGCATGAAAGTGAGTGGACCGAGCCGATGTAGCTGTCTAAGAGTCTGAGTTCGACACGTTTTGTCAGCTTTGACCTTTATTAAAAATTAGGATTTGTGGGATAATAATGTTTCCATTATAGCACAAGATGATGTGAGTGGTAACACATCTGGTGTGTGATGACGTGCAACTGCCCTGTTTTTTCTCCTCTGTTATCCAGGGCATTTATAAAGATATGTAGGGCAACACTACTGCTACTACTACTACTACAAGTAATGATGATACTACTAATAATGTCATTTTATTTGTATTGGATTGAATAGAAATATATTGTCATTGAGTCATATTAACCATGAGTTTAAATTTCATAGTTCAATCTGATTGTAAAGGTGTAGTAATTTTTTCATGAATTTGATTTCATAGGTTTATGTCTCGGGATAGGAATAATGTCCTTTGTAATGTTTTGTTTTTTGTTTTTTTTAAATAAAAGTTGTTAAGTTAATTCGGTATTCCTTACATGACTTCAGAGAAAAGAGTAGTGGTCATTTTTCTGACCCTACTCTGCAGACAACACTGATTTAAATCATACAAATCTGCAGAAAAGAGGTTTTCCGGCGGGTTTATCACCTCAGATCCATTTGAATGGAAATTGACTCAAATAATTGTTTCAGGATGAATGCCAAACACCATGATCTGAACCTGTGATCTGTCAAAATGAACAGGTTTTTGGGCCAAAATCTAGGTCCTCAGAGCTGATTCAAAGTGTGTCCCTGCTCTCTTGCTCAAATACCGTCCCCAGTGGTGACACACATTAAACTGTTGGCCGGTTTGTGTCTCCTAAAGTGGGCTGATCTCCCTCCACATCACTCCTGGCAAAGGTCAGTGTTGGGCCATGGACTCTGCCTGCGTAAGCCAGCCGGCGGTAGGCTTTGTTTATACAGCTCAGGTGTGACCCTACACACAGCAGGGTCTTATCTTTACCCTCTCAGGGAGCGTATTTCTTAAACAATGTGTGAAATTTATTGCAGCTTTCTCAGATATTGAAAAAAGTCAAAACTTACAGTATTTTTGCATGACTGTATAACACGGGATCCCGTGTTGTGTATCTTATGTGCCATTACCATAGCCTGTTTTCCCCGCTGACATTAAAACGTGATCACCAAATAAATACCATAGATTCTAATTTCATCTGAAAAAAACATGTTGATGCCCCAGTTTGAAAATAAATAAATCAAAAGAAAGTCAGTTGGATGTGCTGTTTTTCCACCAGACTGACACATTGGGGAGCGTTCCATGATTTCAGCTGCATGTGTCCAATCTGTCCCTGGAAGTAACTGGAGTGGCCCGACTGTGCGTGACATTTTGTTAACATATTAATGATTAATGTTGACATGGGATTTGAATAAAAGGGATTTTGTGGTGCCTCATGCCAACAAAAACAAAAATTACAGGGTAGGCGTTATATTGTGGTTTGGATGATGTGAGCTATTGTTAGAGCTGAAAATCAACGGTGAACCAGGCAAAATGTTCACATTATATTCAGTTGCTGATGTTGTAAGGTTAGGGATTACAAATTAATTGCCATGTATTTTGGGGAAATCTGAAAGAAATTGAGGCCATGTGTCTGCTTAACTGTGTGTTTACCTACACAAAAGTCTCTATAGTTGTGTTTTAACTGTATCTTTTTGTTATCAATCCAACACTTCCGCCCTCACACAGCCTTGAACTTTGCCTGCAAAGAGCTTCAGCCTGATATTGATGCATTTGACCATAGATCAACAGGGTCAGAGAGCTGTTTTTTTCTCTCTCGTTCTCAGATTGCTGGCACAGTGACTTGTTGCTTCAGATGCCAGGAAACGTGAGTTACATTTACGTAGGTCAAACCTCACGTTTAGGCTGCATAGCTTCCCTGGGTAGTTCCACTGAAACTGATTTTAATGTTGTTACTGGACAAGATATCTGCACACCCTCAAAAAAGACTTCACGGCACGCGCAAGGAGGGCTAAGTAAACATAAAAAGTGTAAAAATCCACTCCATGACTGCACTGCAAAACACTGCATTTAATTGTGGGGCTTTCAGCCTATAGGGCATCATCACAGCTTACTCATATAGAGTATGTTTGTGTTGTTTTTTTTTACTTGATGTTGTTATTGGGCAAAAGATTTTTGACAAAACAGAAAACAAGTATTGGAGTCATGAGGTGTTACAGTCCCACTATATGACGTCATCAAACTGTATTACCTTGGATGGGTTTAACAATAGGGGGGGAAAAAAATCAAAATTAATGGTATGGTAACATGATTTTTTTGTGGGATTTGCTTTTAACCATCTCAGCATGGCAATTCAGTGAGCTCACATAATTACATTATCTCAAATCAAAAGCCTAATCACTGAAAATGCATCAAAATACTCCTTAAGCAGAGGAGAAGTCAATGAAAAACATTAGAAGTTGCTCATAAACATGCCGATGACCTGTCATGAATCACGAGAAGCTCTCTCTCTCATCCTACTTATATAAAAAGTTCATTAACCTCTGAAAACCAGTGTTGCTGTTTATGAAGAGCACGCCACCTGACACATCACTGTGAGTGAGATTATGCCATTATATATTATTGTGCACATATTTTTACATAATGCACTTTTTTTTAAACAATTTTTTGAATGCACATATTTTCATATTTCTCAGTTTACTTTTCTATTTCTTATAATTTCACTCAAGCAGAATTTTCAAGCAACTGTAAGTGACCCAGTTTTCCCTCATGGACCAGTAAAGTATTTCTGATTCTGATCACAAACAGTGTTGTGATGCTGTTAGCTGTGATGTTGCAATGTTTGGGATTTTCTAAGAAGTTATTATGCTTCTGAATTACAACACTACCAAAATGTGTGCATGTTGACAGTGGGGTCTTATTGAAGGATGTTGTATCACACATGCTGTGTTGTTACTGCCTCTGGTTTTGACGTCACAGTGTTTTGGGCCTTTCTAGGAAACTGTTCTTGCTCTCCACAGAAAAGCTACACAAACACACGAGGGTCCAGAGGGGGGCGGGGGAAATCTCAGCATGTTTTCCCTCAGTGGTAGATCTGTGTCCACATACCAAACCTATTAAACCGCTGGCGATGCTGCTGTAGCACATGTGATAAAGCCATATAGAAGGGAGTTGGTCTAACCCAGTCAAAACAAATGTATTAAAGGAAAATACACTACATGCTGCAGAGAAGAAGTTACTCGAAAGAAATAACTGAAAAAAAAACTGGCAAGATGATTCTGAAAACGTTGAAAAGCAAAGCAAGATCATTTGTCATATGGAGTGGTTGCACTTGAGGTGTCTATGTAAAACAACACTAAAGTTAAATGCAAATGAAATGGCTCACTCACACGCCTTCTTAAAATGCACATTATGCACTTTACACACTGTTGTTTTGAGATACCGTGCATTACATTGTATCATTCTTATTGCTTGCCTGCCTATTCCAATCCAGGGCTAGAACATATACCAGGGTCGACCATAAATCACTCTCAGACCAGCGGGTAATTTGGATTTTGCGGTCCACCTGACTTACTGGACGTCTGTGGAATGCCGGAGGAAGTCCATGTGAACAAGAGGAGAACCCACGTGAACGCTGGAGAGCAAACCTCGAGCCCTCCAGCTGCTGCAGGCAACAGAGCACTGAGCCTCTTCATATGCATCGATACATAAACGTGCATACACATTTTTAACATTTCTATATGTTCTTGTACACGCTTTATAACTTTAATTCGATGGAACTGCCACTATTTCTGCACACCCAGTTAATACTGACATTCATACTTTCATTCACAGATTTCTACTCATGATCTTCTACAGCTGAATTCATGTTTTTTTTCCTCACTTTTTTCCTGTTTATTTTCTTTCCGTTTGTCTTCGCTGTACCCTGTTTTAGCCCAAGATCACTGAAGATTCTGTTTGTTTGAAATGTGGAGGAGCTGAGATGTTCATGGATCTTAGAAAACTGGCATAAACATTAAAAACACTTTGGCAGGTGACAAAATCCACAGTAATTTGTCTATTTGCATAGCTTTTCTTAGCTCCTTACAATTTTACAGACTCCTTGTTTGTGCAGGCATTTTTTAGTGAAGTAGCAACAGTAAATAAGCTTTAATTTGCAAAGAAATTTCACTCTAAAATATTACAGTAATAAATGAGATTGACAGAGCAGTTGAATTGTAACCATCTTAGTTGGGTGTGTGCACAAAGTGGTCAGTTAAAAGATGTCAACTTTTAATTTTTAATTCATAGGTTAACACTAACCTTAGGCAAAGGGGCTGCAAAAGAACAAACAGTAAGCGTTGTGATCTAGAATAAATAAAAGCATTTATTTATGTACATCAAATGTTTCAAAGTATACAACAAACTCTACACAATAACATCATGACCAAAAAAAAAAAAGGGAAAAAAAAGGTAAAGAAAACATATTTACAATTATGAACATCATTATTTACATACAGCTTAATCTGCACTGTTGGTGGATGACTATAAAGCAACAATTATTTCATCTGTCTGTACAGCTTCACCAGCACTCATCAATCAGGGATTTTCGGTCTCAACATAAAGGTTTCACAACATCGCGCTAACATCTCTGCCAGGCTTTAACCATCGCTCGCCTGCATGTAACACTGTCGCTTCCCTTGTGCGTCGCAATGTAAACAAACTGAAGTCACACAAGTCCTTGGAGTTCAATAGCACCAGTGCGAACATGTGTGAACAAAATATGTTGTTAAAAAGGCACACATTTGTCATAAATATGAAATGAGAATGAACAGCCGCTGAGAACCGTGTGGGAATCCGTTCTGAAGACCTTGAGACCTCTTTTTAGACCTTTCTAGCCCTAAGGGAGCACATAAATATTAACTAGCCTGTGCACTGTTGCATGGTACACAGCACTGGACATAAACCCTTATGTTCCTCTGTCATACAGGAATGTTTCGCTTATATAAAGCCCTCCTGAGAGGGAAACTTGGAAGGTATAAACCGAGGGATGTTTTTTGAAACTCTACACTCCACTCTATAGATTTCAAATGAAATGTCAGAGAGAAAACAACTGAAAAAGCATCCTGAGAAAGTGAGAAAAAACTGATACCTGCTAAAAGGCTATTGTGACCAATGAGCCAGTGGCTGAGCTCGAAAGACATTAGGTGAAATGTCAAGTTTCCAAACAATCACATACACAAGGCTACAGTGTGTTTCCTGCACGGTTATAGGCTACAGCTGCTGAAGGTCCCTTTGGATGACACCCTTGCTCCTTGACAAAGGCAATGACCGGTGTAAAAAAAAAAAAAAAAAAAAGGCAAATGTTCACCCCATCATTATTATGCTTAGGATAATGAGGCTGATAAAGAGGTCACACTGGTTAACTTGGCATCTGCAGAATTCTAATCAGCATTCATCAATCACATTGACCTACGGATACTCAACTTTAAAACAATCAGCTCTACTGTTAGTGTTCATCCTGGGACACACCCTCAGGCGCAGATTTTCTTATTTCTGAAGAACAATTAAAAAAAAAAAAAAGCTATTCATCTATAGATAGTGCAAGATATGTTCACCTTCCATCAACAACTTGACACTTTTCTATTGAATGACAAAAATAAACAGCAATATTTACAAATCATCATTTCTGAGTTCTACGTAACAAGAGTGAGACAGAGCGTCCATCCTAGGTTGCATTAAATGGGTGTAGCTGGATTTATGTATGAAAGACAAAAAGTGATTTGGGCTTTAATGCTAAGAGAGCCCTCCATTTATAAGGCATTGCAGGATGTCGCTGAGAAAAAGAAACAATTTGGAGGAGTCCCCAGTTTGATTTTTTTGGTGAAAGGACCATGGAAAACAAATGTGCAATGAAGACGTAAAAACTCTCTTCTCTTCACTCTGGTTTTCCTTAGTACAAAGCTATGTTTCTATGTGAGGATATTGTGGTTTGAGCTTGTGTGATACCGTTACTGGCTTCTTCTTCCTATTTATGTGCTATGTGAGGTATAAAGGACTTCCAAGGTAGCGCGTTATCAAGGCTCTTCTTACTTCTCTGCCCCATCTTGTTTTCAGTTTTCTGTGAAGGCCGGGTTGTCTGCCTCCTCATCCAAGCTCACAATTTGCCTCTGATAGGACAGCAGAGAAGAGGGAGTTAGATCATGGCTACTCAGCTCACATGCAGAGGTGAAACTTGCTGCAACCTGCTTAACAACAAGTGGTGTTACATTTTAAGAACCCCACGCTATTTTTATGAGTCTTTTTTGTCAAGATCTTACATTTGTAGAGAGAAGTCATAAAAAAGTCATAAAAAAGGGAGAGAAAAACATAAAATCCAAGTGTCATGCAAAGTGATGGAAGGAAATATTACTAGGATAGTCAGCACTATGTCAAAAATCACCAATTAAAGTAGGCAGATTTGCTTTAGTCACACTGCTCAGACTCACAGGTGGGTAGGTATAACCATCAGGACTGTGGCTCCTGCAAATGTGCACTTGGTCCTCGGTGGTTTTCTGGTAGACAGGGTTGTCGAAGTGGATGGTGTTGGTGTTCTTCAGCCTGTAGTTCCTCCATAGCAGCATGGCACCAACGGCCACAAGACATACAGTCACTACATGTGGATAGAGACAGGGAGAAAGACAAAAAATAGAGATGAGAATACAGAGAGAGATATCACAGTTAATAGTCTGCACTGTTATTCAGATAATTCATAGTTTGTCCAAAGATGCAGACTTTGTATGTGTTGCTGGCACAACTCACCCAGAGGTAAGACAATATACAGAGCTGTTGGGGTGGAGGGGGCGGTTTTGGGTATAGCAGCAGCAAATTTATGTTGGATATCTGAAAGAGACACAAGTACAAGTTCATATATAAGCATGAATTTAAATTGCAAAGGTCCATTGTGTCCGTGCTGGCCCAAAGGTAGAGTTTTTAAGAGCAATGAACTCAAGTCTGGACTTGCCTTGAGAGGTAACTGGGACCTCAGTGGTGGTTTGTGTTGCCTTAGGCAGCTTTGGTAGAGGTGTGGTGGTCCTAACCAGAGGCTTGATGGTGCGTGGCACTGGCCTGGCCACAGTGCTTGTGGGTATGATGGGTGCAGCGGTGGTGGTGCGAGCTTGGGGCTTGACTGGGGTGCTGGCCGGCGCTGGTGGCACACGTGGGGGGTTGGTGGCAGGGGCTTGGGGCTGCACAGGAGCTGCAGGCATTGGCACAGCAGTTTCAGCACAAAAACAAAAGGAAGCAGACGGAAACATATGGAAACTACCTCTGAAGATTTTCTGTTCAATAATGGACATACCTGGCACACATCTCCTCATATCCCTGGCTAGTACCATGTTATCAGGGCAGACACAGGTGTATCTTGGGGGATGTGGACCCACTTGAGGAGCTGCCAGGCACAGGAACTCACAGCCACCATTGGCCACCCTGCACCAGTCCCTGCCTGCAACAGAAGAGTGGGTAAAAGTCAGCATTAGAGTTTGACATACACAAGCTTTGGCAGGTTGAAAATTTTGTATTGAGGCAGCAGGTAAACAACATTTGGTGCCAGTGTTGCCATTATCTTTGAAAACATGGGGCCCAAAAACACCCAGATTAGAATTGCTTTTAGGATTAGACTGCACTCATCTAACAGTAGGCGAAATATTAGGATACATTACTGTCTTTAAATTAATTTGTAAAAGTCATTATTGAAAAATGAAATTAGTAAATCAAATATTTGCCAAGTAAATAATATTTCAGGGCACTATTTCTTACGTTGCTGTGGTTAATGGAAGAATTACCATCACAGCAGGGGATGACATGACTGGTCAATATCCAACATTTCATAAAAAGCCTGTATTGGCCTGACACTTTGATTTTGATGAGAATGCATTTCTCCAGCTCTAAAGTGGAAACAGAGCCAACACTGATACAACCACGCAGCAGAAATCTAAATCTAACCTTTATCAATTTCTGTTTGTCAGTGTTCTAAGGGAAGCGTGAAAGTAAATGTGAAAATGCTCACCTGTGGGCTGTTTGAGGTTGTGGTAGAGAATAATGTCCTCCGGGGACGACAGGTGCTCTGCCACGGGTCGGATGTCACTGCCCGTCATCCTGTTGGCACTCAGGATGGCATTGTTGCTGACATCTGTCCAGAACACTCTCTCCTACAGGCAGATAGTAAAGCAAGTTTTAACATTAGAATAGAATAGGACAGAATAGGTGTATTTATAGGATTAATGTATTTTTAGAGGCCTTTATTGAGACTGTTTGTCGCATGTCACTGTGGTGTTGTAGTTTATGGAATGCTGCATGTGCTGAGGCCTGGGTTTATGTGTTACAGAGTTTATCAGGTGATAAATATCCACCTCAAACACAGTGAGCCCCAGTGGGTGAGCCAGCTTGTGCTCATCAATGATGAGTGTGCGTCGACTGCCGCCCTGCACATCGATACTGGAGAGGGTATGCAACTTTGAGTCCACCCAGTATAGCCGCTGGTTCAGCAGGTCTGGGGAGAGGGGAGATAAGGGTGGGAAAGCAAACAGGAGACAAACATGTCAGACCGGAGTTACCACTGGCATTTCCATTCACACAATGAAATAGTGGAGAGCAGAGAAAGACATAAGTGTGAATGGCAGAGCTTACCAAGTGTAATTCCATTAGGCCAAACAATATTGTCAGTGACCAGAGCGGTGCGGTCTCCTCCATTGAGACCTCCCTTCTCAATCTTGGCCGGAGTGCCCCAGTCAGTCCAGTAAATGAAGCTGTGAAGGCAGAGATATTATGAAGATATATGAATATAAGACGTGAGAACAACTAGGACACATTGTGCGAAGGATGTTAAAAAACTGAGATCAGTGGAATCCTAAGGATGGGCAAAATGGGCAAAATAAAAGTCACAATACCTTCATATTGTGACAATATTGCAGGAATGACTGTTGGTGCTTTCATGAAATATTTACCCACAACAGATTTTTGCTGAACAATCATGAGTAATGTGCATATGTGACAAGAAGGGAGGACCTAGAGCAATCTAATGATTTTTTAAAGAATTGCACACAGCCATTAAAACCACAAAAACACAACACTTATGAAATATCACCATATCACAATATACCAGAAAGACTATATCTAGTCTCATACCACAGAATCAGTATAATATCAGCATATCACCCAGCACTATGGATTCCTATGGATATCTTACATACATAAAAGAAAACATATTGTACATAAAGGCTATTGCTATTATACTTATTGATAATATTAGCATTGGGCTTACTTGCTATGGGGGTCAACCACAATAGCACGGGGTTTTGCCAAGTCTTGTTGGAAGAGAGTTTTGCGGCGGCTCCCATCAGCAGTTGTCACGGAGATAGTGCTGCGGATGCTGTCGGTCCAATACAGATTTCCATGGATCCAATCGATGGCGATGCCCTCAGGAGCATCAATGTCATTACCAATGACTATATTATGTTGGGTGGAATCTGAAGCCGTGTCCATGGGGGCTCTGGATTGATAATGAAAGATTGAAAAAAAGGGCGTCGGGATCAAGCAGGAGTGAAGGAAATTAAGATTGTTACCTCGTAGATCTTGCCGTCCTCTAGAATGGATCTATACACCAAGAAACCAAGAAGCCTTGCTCACCTGTAGATCTTCTTTTGGGAGATGTCTGACCAGTAGATCTCGTGGGTGGCAATGTTCATGTCCAGAGCCACAACGTTCTTCAGACGAGGGATCACACGTGTGTACTCACTTCTGTCCAAAGTCATTTTTCTGACTTCATGACGGTTGGTGAAGAAAAGGTAGGCAATAGTACCTAGAGAATCAGAGGAGGAATGTTTATCGCCGGTTTATCACACTCAGCCTGGCCCAGACTGATGCACAGGGGAAATACAAGGGAGTTTTGTTCTTTATTCATGTAATGTTTTAAAGTCGTACAGAAAAAATAACATCCAACAAGTTTAAAATTATCTAAGACAAAGCCCAGATTGCCCATCCCACTCTGCACAGGTAAGTGATTGGTGGCTGGCAATCTGAAAAACGTCTGTTAAGGACTTGCAACTCAGACTTTTTTATATTGCCGGCCAACAACTTAACTGTACAGTCTGAATTGAACAAACTTTGCTTCATCTCTTAAGCAGAGATTACATGTTAAAGAGTTTTTTTGGAGTTTCATCCAATGAAAATCATGAATTGGGTTTACATCATTTTTTGGAATCCTCCACATGGGTTTGGTGACATAGCAACAGTAAAAAAAAAAAATAAATAAATAAATAAATATTTTTTTGTTTTCTACTTTAGTAACACTGGTTAAACAAGGGGGAGCTCTTTCCTTCTTTATTCAGCAACAAACACAAAGCAGACCAAGATTTGTTCTTTACCAATTGCCTTGCATGCTTTGGTGGCTGGGTCCACTTGGTAACCCTCCTCACACTCGCATTTGTAACTGCCCATCTGGTTGACGCAGATCTGGCTGCAGGTATCTGGGTTGGCACACTCATCAATATCTGGGAGGAGTTTACAGATAGGGAGAGAAACCATCATATGTCAGTTTTAGGCACATCAAGTCCACTGACATGGTAAACAAGTGATGCAAAGGACAAGGTGGTCCAACAAAGCTGAAATAATGCCAAGTCACTGTGAATCCAGAGGAATTCCTCACCTCATCAACCCCATTCTAACTAAAATGGTACAGTCAGTGCCATGGAGAGGCTTGCGTCAGAGTAAATAGATTGCTGGGCATCATTTTCATAATCTGACTGAAGTTCATGTTAGCATGGACCTTGGATTTAGCATTCAAAGAGTGACAAAACTGACTTGTGACTAGAAGCACATGTTAGATTATTTCTGGCTTCGTCTAACTATGTAGATGTTATGTTATGTACATGTATGTTCAGGATGTTTTACCTTCACAGCGTTTCGTGTCAACAAGGTAGTAGCCAGCTGGACACAGGCACTCATAGCCGATCTTAAGGTCATTGCAGATATGAGAGCAGCCGCCGTTGTTATACAGACACTCATTGGAACCTGGAGAAGGAGAAGAAAAGGATGACCACGGCCATTTTTCACAGGATATAACTACCGTCCTAAAATTGCAGACACCCTCATTAAAATGTGTGAAACTAGCAATTAGCTGAACAGTCATGAATGCGGGCCTCTATACTCACCACATTCCCTGAGAGGCTCATCTGACCAGTCCCTGCAGTCACGCTGCTTGTCACACACCTTCTCCATGCTGATACACTCCCCGCTACGGCACTTAAACCTGGTCGGGCCCTCACAGTGAGTCGCTGTGCATGAAACACACACGTTTAACTAAAAATGCATCAACAGAATGCTGCAACACCGCCATACTGTGTAATTAGTTCATCAATGAATCACTTTTTTAGATTTTTCTCACAGACTATAGATGTTATGGTGGATTCACTGCAGCTGTGGCAGGTTATTTAGGTAAAAGTGAACAGGGCAGAGGAGAAGGAAGAGCTTCATACCATTGACACAGCCCGTTTCATCGCTCATGTCCCTGCAGTCGTACTGATGGTTGCACTGGCGGCTGCCGTGGATGCAGCTGCCATCACCGCACTCAAACTCATCTGGGCGACAGGTGGGATGAGCTGGAAAGAAAAGACAATGAGCAGAAATCCTTGGCCTTTCACAGCCAACTGATACTCTCAACATCTTGATATAGTAAATCAAAGCGAAGTATGAAAAAAGGGATGTGAGATATGGATAAAATCAAATATCACAATATTTTTGGCAAAATACCTTGATGTCAATATTGTGATGGTATTATGGGGGGGGGTGGTAACTAAGCAGGTGGACGCAAATAATAGAACAGCTCAAACAGCTTAACAAGTTCAGAGAATTGCTTCCCATTATTGCAATGCAGCCTGCTGTAATGCAATACTTATGCCATATCATGATATTACGATATCCAAACTCCCAGATGATAACTTGTTTTATATATGATGATATAAGATTATATTGATACAGTATTGATATATTGCCCAGTCCTATTGGGGGTTAAGATAAATCCAAGCAGATAATAACTATATTTGTATAAGAGGATCACTTACTGCAGTCGGCCTCGTCTGATCGATCAAGGCAGTCAGCTCCTCCGTCACACTTCCAGCTGCTGTGAATGCACTCTCCACTGCCGCAGTGGAACTCCAGGGAGGAGCAGGGGTGGGCGGCAGCGGCGGCAGGTTTCATCATGCCACAGTTCTTGGGCCACTCATCTGAGCCGTCCGAACAGTCAGCGTCCCCATCGCAGGCCCAAAGGCGCGGCACACAGACGGTGTTATTGCACTGGAAGGAGGAGGCGCTGCAGGTAGTGGGCGGACAGGAGGCCTCGTCGCTGCCATCATCACAGTCAGCCTCCTCGTCACACACAAAGGAGGACGACACACACTGGCCGTTCCTGCAGCGGAACTCGTTGTCTGTGCACAGCTTGGGTGCTGAGAACGAGAAGACATGGCAGGGCACTCAGAGTAATGTGGGAGCACTTATCATGAAGTAAACAGCAGCATGGGAATAAAGCCAGAAATCAAAGTTTGGAGAGTTCTGAGAACACACGATGGAGGAAATGGTAACACAGATGTGTTGGACAATATCGCCAACTCACCACAGCTCTCCTCATCAGCTGCGTTCTCACAGTCAGCTTTTCCATCACAGCGCCAGGTGTTAGGTATACACTGGTTAAGGCGGCCACCACAGCTGAACTCTGTCGGTCTGCATGTTTTGGCCACTGGCGACAAAAAATACAGAATTAAAACTAAGCCAAGCAAAAAAAAAAGGAATCCATTATTTTTGATTAGTCCCACATGTGACACTCACTGCAGGTGCCAGGGAGTTCATCCGTGCCATCTCCACAGTCGTCTGTGCCATCGCAAACCCATCGGACTGTGATGCATTTCCCATTACCACACTGGAGCTGGTTGGTTCCGCATGTCGTCAATGCTTCTGTGACAGGAAGATGTAAACACACAGCTGAGCTAAAAGGGCTGTTGTTTTAGTTATCATCTATCAAGGACCATTACAGGAAGAATCCGCATAAACAAAGACGTGGCTGCAAATGAAAGAAAGTGAAGTCATATAGAACAATAAACCAATTCTGTTTTCAGCACAAATCAAATGGTTCACATAGACAGAGGTTTTCCTGAGAGGACCATGTGGTGCATCTCGGCTCACTTTGCATCACGGTTGTGACACTGAGTGGGGGTGGGGGCTACGTAGCAGGGGTAAGATGCTATGTGATGGGGGATGGGAAATAAAATACTGAAGCATGACCCTGTGATGTGTTACCTCTTCCTTTGCACACACAGACAGATTCATAATTACGTTTATATCTGTTTAAATAGGGCCAATAAAAGGTTACAGCACATCTATGCACAGAGTAACACTTATTTACCTGTGTAAGAAGACTCTAACCAACATTTAGCACATTATCATATGATCACAACAACTGATTGTCAGCAAACACGCTGCTCATCTGGATGGACTTCATCGGCTGAAAGCGACACTTGACACTTTCCAGAGTGCCCTCCTCCCTGCCCCCATCACTAATGGACCGAATGAAGCCACTGAACTGGAAGGACCAATTAAGATACTGTATGTACATCAGAGAGGGTCGTTTATGGAGAGGTACTAAAGGCCCTTGGAGAATTCCTCCTCCTTGCCCTACGAGACCAAAATCCTGGATGACCACCTGTTTCTGACAGGGCTCAGAGGGAGGAGCTCTGCCATCACACCACCAGGAGCTGACTGGGTCAAAGTGGGTGGCTTGCATGTTCATGACTTGCTTCTTGCTCCAGACTTATCATTAAAAATGCATAAATATTTGCATTTCTCATAAGGGTAAGCTTTAGGAGAATGGATGGAAAATGAATAAATCATATATATCTCTGTACTTTTGACAGGAGTTTCAAATCATGCCAGCTCCTGACAGACATGAACTACCTGGTACTCTTAATCATGGTTTATATTTCATGAGGAATGGTTATCTTATCATGATAATGTCATAAAAAGACATTTACTTTTTATCAGTTGTTTGGTTGGAATTGGAATTGCAATCAGTTGGAATTGTTTTTGGCACTGGATCAATGACAGTAAGTTTGCAACTGAAAATAGTCTTTTTGAGTGTTGTTGTAAGACAGTTATCCTGAACATCAAGCCAATCGCGTCTTTACGGTTACCTCAGATTCCTGTGCACCACATACAGATACCAGCGGCTTTGTCTTGTCTAACCTGATTTTACCAAAGAGGGTGAGGTGGGTGGAGGGGGGGTTACTGTGGCCCAACTAACCATGAGAGGGGAAGAAAGCAACACCTGAATGACAAAAAACAAACTTCACATTCAACCCTTGGGCTATACAGCCCTGAAACCTGAAAGAGAGCGAGATTTACCACTATTGCTTTCCCTCAAATGACATGACTTCAGTGTAAAAAATAATAATACTAATAAAACAACTACAGGTAACTACATTGTAAATTGGTGTTTTCCCACTTTTTGAGACCATCTCCTTCCCTGAAACAGATTACACTTTGCTCAAGTGCAAGTTCACATATTTACTTATTGGGCTTAAAGTTCAGTTTCTGAAAAACAGCGCTAATGATTGACCGCAAATCCGTGCTGCTGCTGATGATGTGGTGTTCCTGTTTACCTGCCCTTTCTCTGATGTCTGGTGTGTTTAATCGATTTGCTATCTGTAAACAGACAGAGAGGAAGCTGTTGGCTGTTGTCTTTTTTTTTTTTTGTGATAAGCCATTTAGCATTTTGCTCGTGTCCTTGGCTAAACAGGACAGCCACATGGGATTTAAGAAAGCCACCACAGGGCTGGGCTGATGCTGCTGGTGTCTGAAGTGAAAATGAATGAGGATGGGACGCGAACCGGTTCCAACATGTTTCACCACACACACACACACCAACACACGCTGACAGTGACTTCATGTCTTGAGAGGACAGATGTTTGAACCAAAACTGAGGAATGTTGCCTGAGGGACAAATGCACAGAAGTCTTTGTATTGCCAAAAAAGTGTGAGGGGACTCCTTCATTTCCACAACACAGGGCTCCTTAAAAAAAACTGAGGGGCATTAGCCATGCTTCTGCAAACTGGCTGGATATTGCATCATGAGGGAATAATGCCCGGGCAGTTAAAGGAGTGGCTATGAGTCAGTAGGCTGTGTGTGCACCTGCAATACAGCGACCAATCAATTTCATCAAAATACCTGCTAGGAAATTCCTTTTGCGGTGGTGAAAGCGGTAAATAGCGCTTAATTCTGCATTACAAATTACAATACAAATAACCCCAAGAACCGGCTTTTCAGAAACCCCGTTTGACCTCATGTTGCACAGTATTCATATTCCTGAAACCTCATTGGCTCATGAACTTAAAGCAACTTGAGAGCACAAAACGCGCAGCTTTTTTTTTTTTCTCCCCTCAACAGTTAGAATAACATATATGAATAAACCGCGTCGCTTCTCCGAGAAAGCAATGCCCCGACAATAAAAGCTGCAGGCATGTAGAAAAACATAAAATGCATGGATGATCCATATTCTGATACTATATCATTTTCCTTTAAGCGGAAACAAACCATTTGAGGACACTCGGGGGGAAGGAGAGGGAGCGAGGGAGAGAGAGAGAAAAAAAAGATTTGACCTACATTCTGGGAATAATTGCCCCCTCCCCCATCACCTTGCATCCGGTGCTGTCAGAGGAGTGGGCAATTTAAAACCATACGGACTGCATGATTGGCCAAAATTAGACTTATTATTAAAAAAAAAAAACTGATGAGTGCGCAGTCATTCTCCAAATAAACAACATTACGCACAGAGAAAACATTATTGTCTACTTTACAGAGATGCCACTTCAAGAGGAATTAGAGTTAAGTGTAAAATGCAGTGAATTTGAACTTACTTGTTTGAGCAAGGCAACAGATGAAAAGCACCAGTGACGCGTAGCACGGCGGTCCCATCGCTTTCAGGCGCATGGAGGAAGGCACCTACACTTGATGAGAGACTCCGCACAGATTATAGAGCTATAACTCTGTCAGTAATGTGATTTCTATTTGACACTTTCCCGCTAAAAGCTTTGTTTTGTCTTTTTTTGGTTCAGTTTCTCTCTCTCTCTCTCTCTCCCCCCTGCACCAGTGGTCCAGTGGTGGTGTTTGTGGCTCCCCTGTGTGCTCTGAAGTCTGAGATGCTCCACTTGGAAGAGTGAGTAAGGATGCTCCTCACACTGTAGTGTTTGGCAACAACATCAGACCAATTTCAATGTGGTCCAGCAGTGGGAGGGGACAGGAGGGGCCCGGGAGGGGGAGGGCGGGATTTGGAGTGGTGTGATTTCTGAAACACACAGCTTCACAATTGAGAGGCGGAGCTTGTAGAGATGAAATTCTACTATGAGTAACCCCTTTTTTACACACACACACACACACACACACACACACACTGAGAGAGAGAGACTAGTAGTCTGTGTTTGGCTGCAAGCCTACTGTGGCAGGTGTTAAATCTTTAAGTAAATCACTCAGATGGACTCAATTCAAAACCAAAATACTCCTGGTCAATACAAAGAAAAAAAAAAGAAAAAGAAAAAGAAAAAAAATCTGTTTCACATTATGTTATCCTAACAGCAGGGATTCCTGAAATCGCTTTTACAAGAAAAAGATACATGAGTTATGTTGTTGTCATCTTTCAAAATATCACATGCTATTTTCTTTTCACTTTAAGCAGCTAAAATGCTGGTTGAAAGTGATTTAAACTGCAACTGAGCACCCATTAAATAAAACATTTAGATAAAACGGGTCATAAAACAATTAGCAAAGCTGTAATCTTCACATCCTGGTCAAATCAGGCCTTTTAAACTGAAATTGTGTGCCGCCTTTATCATAAAAATTTACGATCTGCATGTGATGTCAAGTTCAAAGTCTGAAACTCATAAGACTGTTGACATTAAGATTACCATCAGAGGAAGAGCAGAGATAATGCGAAGCTTAAAGGCATAAAACTTTAGAGCAGCAGCCTTGAACCGCACAGGAAAAGCACCATACACTTTAAGAAGACTCCAGGCCAGTGGAGATGCATCCTTATAGGAAAAACTGGATGTTTTTTCCTCACAGTTATGACCTTTACAACTCACCTTGTAGAATAGGCACTAAGCACTGATATTGCATTTAAAAACTAACAGTGGTAAAAATCAAATGGATAGCAGAGGTAGGCAAATACCTGTTAGATATCCTAACACATTAAGGGCTGTACATTCAGATAACATTATCACCCTCTAGTATGGCCTTTATTTACCAAGCTCATTTTATCTTTAATATTATTCAAACCGTGCGAAATGTGCATAAAGACATACACACAGAGCTAAAAAAAAAAAAAAGTATCAAAGCCGCCCAGCTATGTTTTCCTCATGGCTCCTCACAGTCAAACTGAGCACGTGAGAAAGTCTCGCAGTGAAAACAAGCGCTGGAGCTGTGCCAGTTCTCGTGGGTCCAGGTCTGTGTTGGTACCTCTGTCAACCAGTAACTGTGGCCACCGCTGTTTTTTGTGAGAGTGGAGGCAGTGTGTGAGCCGAAAGGACCTGGGTCACCCCCTAGCTTCATGTGCAGTCTGCAGATCTGCATAACAGAAGCTGCCTAAAGAAATGAAGGGAGGATCTGCTGCCAGTCATAAATTATGGAAGATCAAGTGTGGTGTCCACAGCAGCAAAATTGGGAATAAAGACACGATAAAACAATTTTTATTCCTGATGAAGGAGTTATTAACCTATGCAGTGTATTGGACTGTTGTTGCTACATTTATCAACACAATGTCCTGTTGTACAGCTTGTGCGGAGACACCGAGCACAAGACAAAACTGACCAGGACTGGAGAAGGGCTACAGTGTAGAGAGAGGGAGAGAAACATTACAATGAAATAAGTGAACCAAGAAATAAAGTTCAATCAAGTTCCATGTTAAAAATCCCATCGATAAAACTATTTGACAGCTTATTCCACACCAGAACAATGTACAAGAGACATTTTCTCATTAATGCAGGCCTCCCTCTGAGAGGGATAGCCTCCTCTACATCGGGGTGCACCTAATGAGAAATGACAGTCGTACATTTGCAGGCCTCTGGTAAAAGTGGGTCCTCCGGGTGACCCGCTCCTGAGAGGGCCTTGAAACATGAAAGCTTCCAAAACTGTGCCAGAGTTGAGTTAACAGCCTAATGAGATGATCGCTAATTACTCTACTGCCCCCTCCCTCACTCGGCCCTGTAGTGAGATGCTGGCTGAGCAGATAGGTCACACTGCAGAAAGAGAGAGGGAGAGAGAGAGATAGAGAGGAACTCCTGTTATCTCCGAACAGATATGGCATCGATACAGCTTGAGGCACAAAACAAAACAAACCATTTGTTGCACAAGTGAGGTGAACCCCTCCCTCTGTCTTCCATTCACCTGAGTAGCGCCCGCACCCCTCAACCGATGGACGTCCCCTCCTCCACCATTGTAGCGCCTCACTATGCACAGTCTCAGCCCTGGCTATGTAAACACTCAGCAGTCTGCTTCTGGTTCTTCCAGTATGCTGACACCCAGGCCTCCTTTTCACATTCATTCTCTCTGCTGACACCCACTCAAAACAAACGGCGTTGGCTCAAACAGAGTCTCTTTCTCTTTCTGTCTCTTCAAAAAGCAGCGTCAAAGCAGGTTTTGCCAGCTGCTGTGGAGCACACCGTTGGCTTCAGGTCCTCAGTGCCACAGACCTGCCAGAGGAATTATTATTGTGTGATGTGGGCCACTGTCCTGCTCCCGATGCACCGCGGAGAATGTTTTTACGACTACGCTAGGTACTTCAGACAGAAAACTTGTTTATGTGTACAGTTATCCATCATCAGCTGAGAATGCTTCCCGCTAGCACTTGTTTATCTTAATGGATTGTTTGGCTGTGATTGAGACGGACGAATTACAACCCAGTAAATGATATACAACGCCTGACTTATCTTTGGCCTCATCCCCTTGGCCAAAGGAGAGAGGATGTGGACCAAGGTTGTGTCAAAAGGTGTGGGGAATGAACTGATAACTACCAAATAAAAGTGACAAGATAGATAGATAGATAGATAGATAGAAACTTTATTGACCCCAAGCCAAATTCAGCAGCTTACACACACATCCCAACACCAATACACCGTAGAATATGAGTAATAAAATAATATAGGATTACCAAAAATTAAAAAAAAAGGAATATAGGAATAAAAAACTCAAAAAACAAAGCGCATAGCAGTCCAGAGCATGCCAATGGAGGTAGTGCAAATAGTGCAGTGTTAAACAATGAATAATAGTTAGAATAGTA
>OMLB01036845.1:4553-25205 GCA_900302555.1 Myripristis jacobus | reverse complement strand
CACACCTGCAGGAGCTTTTCTGACCTCCCATTCTAAATCCATAGGCATTAATATGGAGCTGGCCTCCATTTGCAGCTAGAACAGCTTCCTCTCTTCTGGGAAGGCTTTCTACAAGATTTTGGAGTGTGTCTGTGGGAGTTTTTGTCCATTCATCCAGAAGAGCATTTGTGAGGTCAGACACTGACGTTGGACCAGAGGGTCTGGCTCACAATCTCCGCTCTAATTCATCCCAAAGGTGCTGGATGGGGTTGAGGTCAGGGCTCTGTGCGGGCCAGTCAAGTTCTTCCACACCAAACTCAGCCAGCCATGCCTTTATGGAGCTGCTTTGTGCACTGGGGCTCAGTCATGCTGCAACAGAAAAGGACCTTCCCCAAACTGTTCCCACAAAGTTGGAGGCAGAGAATTGTTCAAAATGTCCTGGTGAGATGAAGCATTAAGATTTCCCTTCACTGGAACTAAGGGGCCGAGGCCGACCCCAGAAAAACAAGCCCATAGCATTATCCCTCCCCCAGCAAACTTTACAGTCGACACAATGCAGTCAGGCAGGGAATATTCTCCTGGCATTCATCAAACCAAGACTCGTCCGTCAGACTGCCACATAGAGAAGTGAGATTGGTCGCTCCACAGAACACATTTCCACTGCTCCAGAGTCCAGCGGCGGCGTGCTTTACACTGCTCTATCCAACGCATGGCATTGTGCTCCGTGATATAAGGCTTGCATGCAGCTGCTCGGCCATGGAAACCCATGCCATGAAGCTCCCGGCGCTCAGTTTTTGTGCTGATGTTAATGCCAAAGGAGGTTTGGAGCCCTGCAGTTACTGAGTCAGCAGAGCGTCGGCCACTTTTACGCACTATGTGCCTCAGCGCTCAGCGACCCCACTCTGTAACTTTATGTGGTCTGCCACCTGGTGGCTGAGCTGCTGTGGTTCCTAAACGCTTCCACTTTGCAATAATACCACTTACAGCTGATGGTGTAATATCTAGGAGGGAAGAAATTACACAAACTGACTTGTAGCAGTGGTGGCATCTTATTACATTACTATTACAGCTGGAATTCAGTGAAGGACCCATTCTTTCACAAATATTTGTAAATGCAGACTTTATCACTCAGTGCTTGACTTTATACACATGTGGCAATAGGACTGCATGAAACACCTGAATTCACCTAAATTGAACACATTTATTCTATTCTACAGATATTTTGCAGATATATTTCACTATATGTATGTATGTCTATGCAAAGGTTCAAAGGTGAAAGGGCTACAGCTAGTCTATAGATATATTTGTGTATATTTTATTGTTTATTACCCTTAAAGAGTATGCAGAAGTTTTCCTTTTTTCTTCTATTCTTTGTATTGATCCACTTTATTAATTATTATTATTATTTACTATAACAATTATATTGAAAGTGCTTGTGAGACATCATAACTATATGGAATTGGCTGAAGCAAATGTAAACTAATTTATGTTACATGAGGATATGGTATTTTAGAGTTGTTGTTGTTGTTGTTGTTTTAAATCTAAATGGGTGTTTTTTCATGAACATATTAATTATTTTGTTTCTGATGGCCATTGCTTGTCTTATAGTGAGGCAGGTTATAGTTTACACACCTCTTGATTTCCCAGCACATCTTTCATCACAGCCTCACTGGTGCAACACTGACACAGATGGTCATGAGAGAGTCAGCTAGCAGCTTCAGTCTCTGAGGAGAGAGGACGGTACTGCATGAAAGGTAAAGAGAGAATTCACAGGTTAGATTGCCATTATGCAACCGGGCCGGCATTTTGGGGCCCACGTCATTGGTTTCCACGGTGGGCTGATCCACGGCTGCTCTTCCGGTGGAGACGTGGCTCTGTCCTGCTGCCATATTTAAGCTAGCTAGCTAACAATCAAACAACTTGTTGTCAACTGTTTTACTCGCACTTTGCTATTTCAGTGTGACTGGAAATCACCGAGGCAAGAGCTACGACAGACTCAAGAGCGTTACCCATAGAGAGACCCGAAAATGGTGAGTGACTGCATTTAATCAAGATATTTCCTTCTTTTTATCGGGCCTAGCCATTATCATAACACTGGCTAACCTGGCAGCTAAAGTAACAGCTAACTAACGTTAGCTCTTCTAACAGCGAAATGAAAGAAAATGCAAACGTGGCTGCATATCGGGCTGACAACACGATATGCATTAGCTGAAATCAATAAAATGAATCGCCATTCCTTTTGATAGACATTTTAAATAAGATATGGACGGTAGCCAGGTGTAACATTACAGACACTGCTGACGTTAACTATCGGCAGCATTGCTAGCAAGGGTTAGCCGTTATCCCTAGCCGATTATTGCTAAGGGTAGTTGCTGTCAAATTGTCCCCAGCCATACAAACTATTTGCCCTTTGCCAAAAACATTAATCAACTTCGTAAATGCATCACCGCTAGTTATTTTAATAGGCAGTGAGCCTTGATACATAGCGTTTGCTCGGCTAACGTTAGCCAAATTGCTTCGTGTCTAACGTTTACGCTATCAAGTTCAAGTCCATTGCACAGTGTCTTTTTAATTTCTAATATTTGCAAATGTTCATGTTTCCAGGCAGTTCACCTGGAAGATTAAATTAATGTGTCGAATTCTGTCACTTAAATGTATGATAGTATAACTCCCAGCCCTGCAAACGTGTTTAAGTTAACCTAGCCACGTCAAGTTCCGCTCTCGTGTTTGTCGAGAGCTTTCCCCGAACCCCGTTCAAAATAATGTCAGTTTTACGGTGCTCTGCATACTGCCAAACACAGACACCTTGTAAACTTGAAATGAAATATTTCTGGATTGCTGCGTGTTACTGTAAAATTCGGCACACATGTTAAGCGGCATTGACTTGAGTAAATGTCAGCTCTTGGGTTTTAGATGGTCTGTTTTCCCCATCCTCTTCCACCAAGCTGCAACGTGCAGTGGGCGTCAGCTGGAACTGTGAGCCGATATTTAATGCTGAAATATTACTGAGCCAAGTGTTGTTTGCTGGGTTATGTGTGCGCCGAATGTACCAGAAGGTATTCTGGATTTGTCAAACATTTAAAGTCACGTTTTACAGCGCGTGTATGTTTGTCGGTAATCAAGGTTCATTAAATTGACTGTTTTATTTTAGAGGAAATTTTGCGAGACGCACTCTCTTCACCAGAGAACGGACCGTATAGGATGCTGGAAATCGGATATTGGATGGAAAAGGAGAACAGTCAACATCATTAATACTACTTAAAGTTGGTTTACTCTGTAACTTATTGATGGTTTGGTGAAACAGCTGTACAATCTAACAATACTATACAAAGGTTAATGTGTCCACCCTTAAACACTTTCTGCAATGTATCCTAAATTTCTGGATCCAGTGCATTCTTTATTTTATATATATATATATGTTTTTGTGGATAACTGGCCTGATGGCTTTACCTGGTGTCAAGAAGTTAGTCATCAGAGTTTAAAGCAAAATATGATCAGAGGCAGAATGTTTCAGCTATCCAAGACATCCATGTTTTGATGTGAGTCTCAAAGAATCAAAGCGAAAGCTCTTCTTTCTAGACTGACCATTGCGCACAGAGAAATCCCGTACAGAAGAGCTAGAGAGACCAGTTTTTCCACTGAACGTCTGAATAAAGCAGAATGTAGAGCAGCCACAACACATACGATGCAGCTGTTTGATTACCTTGCTCTCTTGCCTTTAATGATGCTACCATATTGCTCTCCACCTGTGCATAATAGATGCAACAAGTCCAGGTGAATATATTGGATGTCAAAAGGCATTCTGGGACATGTCAGAAATCACTTAAGCAGAAGTAGACATGGCAGGTTTATGGAAAGTTGATATAACAGAATGGCAAATTGCAATCCTTCATCACAAAATAACAATTGGAATGCAATGCAAGAGTGTGTGGGTATGGTATTTTCCTTTTTTAATAGTGTGGTTCTGTATTCACTCCAAAACTCATGTCCTCCCCACACCTGCAGGTGCTGTTGGCAGCGGCGGTGTGCACCAAGGCAGGCAAGGCCATCGTATCGCGACAGTTTGTGGAAATGACCCGGACACGTATTGAGGGTCTCCTGGCTGCCTTCCCCAAACTGATGAACACGGGCAAGCAGCACACCTTTGTGGAGACGGAAAGTGTTCGCTATGTGTATCAGCCGCTGGAGAAGCTCTACATGGTCCTCATCACCACTAAGAACAGCAACATCCTGGAGGACCTGGAGACACTCAGACTCTTCTCTCGTGTGGTAATGGCTTCTTGTTTCTGTGCAGGTCTTTGTATTGTATCTGAATTTATGGTCATATACCTGTCACACGCAATCACTGCAGCAGTCTCTTACCTTACTCTAACAAGCACTAAAGCAACCTCTGGCACCTCACTGTAAGAAATTTCCATGATCACATGGATTTTAGATTAAACCTGTTTGACAGTATTTACATGTCAAGCCTGAAATGCATGGATAGCTTGGAGGAAGATAGATTGCTGTGATCAGTCTAACTTCAGACATGGTGGTGGACGGGCTCTGGTTTTTGGGTGGTCCGGGGCATCGCTAAATTTGCCAGGACTGACACCGGGCTAAAATATAAGTTCATGATGTCACTGAAAAGACCTGACAGCAACAGCTCAAACACCATAGGTTGTGCATAGTGTTGTATAGCCTAGAATCACGTTGTGTGTGCATTTCAGCTGTTAAAAATATCAATATGTTTTTATTTATTTTTAGTGGTGGCTTATTAATAAAATTTGATTTAAGTTTGTCCCTGCTTAGTGGGGAGGGAAAAAACACCTGCAGAAATTGGGAACTTGCTTGTTTTTTGTTTTTAAGAAAGAAGTGGTAAAATTCCACTTTTTTTTTGACATGCAATGAGGTTGGAGCTTCCCACCTGCACACAAACACGCTAGAAGACTTGCAGACTTTCAGATAAGTGTGTGCAGAGATAAAGTCACTTTGACAAAAATTAATTGAGACAGGATGTTCAGTCTGATGGATTACCTGTCACTGCAAGTTGATTTTAGTACTGTAATAAAATGAATGGAAATGGATAGCTGCCTGGGCCACGGGAAAAATGTATTCAGACATCTAAACGAGTATGATATGCTGTGGAAAATGATCGGTAGAAACATTAAGTATGTTTGAGATTGTAAGCCAGAGACTTGTCAGAACTAATATCTGAGGGTGCAGTCGTGCAACAAATATAATCCAACATGCATGTTCAGCAAAAAAAGACAACTTCACAAAACAAGTCCATAATGCTCAGTTGAATTTGTATCTTGTATCAAACATTTTAATCAGTATTCTTGGCAACAGTTAAGCTTTTATCTTAGGCTGCAACATGGATATCATTTTCTGTCTATAGTCACTGTCCCATACCTTCCATAGGTGGTGCATAACGTTGAATGACGTTTGTGTGGGATCTTTTCAGTTTACCGGATATTAATTGATCCGTCCTCTCCACTCATCCAGATCCCAGAGTACTGTCGTGTGCTGGAGGAGAGTGAAATATCGGAGCACTGTTTCGACCTGATCTTTGCCTTTGATGAGATTGTGGCGCTGGGCTACAGAGAGAATGTCAACCTTGCCCAGATCCGCACCTTCACAGAGATGGACTCCCACGAGGAAAAGGTTTTCCGCGCTGTCAGAGAGGTGAGACTGCACGGTTTTATATTGGCCTGTTATAGACTGGATAAGTTTAATAATCCCTGTGGTGACACTGGGTCATGGCAGAAAAAAAAAACGATATGACACTGAACAGAAAAAGTATGGCAAAGGGGATTATTACATCACATCCTGTGTATATGTAAACATGAATGTAGTCAATGGAGGTGAACACAATATTCCAACATTTCATGAAAATATAGAATAGACATTAAGGGCTGCACAATTAATCGAAAACATATGGATGAGTGCAGTATCCAAATCGCAGCAGCTGCAATTTCTTGATAAAGTTTAAACGTGACAGTTTACCATTATCAGTGAAGTGTTGTGGAGCTACACAGATGCTCTTGCCTACAAATCGTATTTTCCAAACATTTAAAAACAGGGTTTGCTGCAGACCCCAGCAAAATCTTGATAAAAATCATGATATAAAAATGATCACTTCCAATAAAATGCAACTATTTTTTTTCCATAGTAGACAAACATACAGAAACAAAGGACACATGTACAGCTTAGAAGCATACAAATCTATTTGACAAAAAGCAAACATTGATTATTTCGTTTAAAGAAAAATAAGTGGATTGACGGCATATATGAAATGTAATATTCACATGGTATTTATAAGGTATGTGTATATCTAGACATGAAGGCATATCTCAGTACTATTTACCTTATTAATACCTTCATAATCTTTATGATATGCCTGTTCAGTTCCCTGTAGAAGAAAATGATGTCTAGCAGGGACTAGTTTCTCTTGTGCTATGGCTGTAATAGCTCCAATCACATAAGACCTCAGTGGAAAACAGTCAAATTTACAGTGTGTTATCATGACTGGTTTTTATAACTGCTGTCAATTTTATTTTGATGTTATTCCACAGACCCAGGAGAGGGAGGCCAAGGCGGAGATGAGGAGGAAGGCCAAGGAGTTGCAGCAGGCTAGGAGGGACGCAGAGCGCTCGGGGAAGAAGGTGCCGGCATTTGGAGGCTTTGGCAGTGCCGGCATGACCAGCGTCTCCTCAGGATCCATCATCACAGACACCATCGTTGAGCCTGAGAAGCCTAAGATTGCTCCCGCTCCAGTCAGGTACACATCTTCAAAAACACATGAGTAAAGGGCATTTTTAATTGAACATTGCTTGTTTTTTAAATGAACATAAACACTTTATTTTAGTCCTGTTCTATCTAATTTTGGAATGGGCGTATTGGCTTTGTGGGAGTAGATGTTTTGTTTTTTGGAGCATTGACTAACTTGTTTTTATTCCCTTTGCCAGACCAAGTGGACCCAGCAAGGCTCTGAAACTGGGCGCCAGAGGGAAAGAAGTGGACAACTTTGTTGACAAGCTCAAGTCCGAAGGTGAAACCATCATGCCAGCCTCAGGAAAGAGAGGTTCAGATGCATCCAAAGCCCTGCCACCACCAGTCAATGTAGAAAGGTACAGAGAGATTATATTCTGAATGATGCTGTTTTTTTCTTAACTCTGGAAATAATATGACAGAGAAATAACCCTTTTTACTGAGTACAAACGTTTAGTGAGACTGGATAACTGTATAAGGTATTTTGAGTTGATGCAACAGCAGAGAAAATCTTCCTCTCAATTGGTTTGACACAATTGACAAAGTTGATGTAACATGACCTATCACAATAACTCCATAACAAAAAGTAGATGGAAGCAACCATCGTGAAACAAGGAAACAGTTCTTCAAAACCAGTAACCACAACTTAAAGAACAAAATCTGACTAAAATTTGTTGAACATTATTTGTGGTTAAATGCAAACATGCGCTAAACCACAGACATTTTTTGATATGATTAACAGGTAAACACAGGTCTTACTAATGACCTTAATTAAGGTTCAGGGTCCTGGTATGATTGTTCACGCATTACACTTAGATGGAAGGTAACCTTAATTAATGTTATTAGTAACACCTGTGTTTGCCTGATATTTCATGTCACACTGGCTGCTGTGAAACAATGTCTATAAAACATAAGGAGAATACTTTTGTACAGGGCTGTTGCGACTCATTGACCTTATAGGAGTATGTTGACTGGTGTAAACTGTGTCACAATGATGGCTGTGCCCGGTCAAAACTTGGATTCACCCGGAGAACAAGCTGCAGCTAAAACACTTCGCCCACTATCATCTAAAGTGTGGGAGTATTTTAGACAGCGACCCAGCAGGATGGTGCTCTGTAAGCTTTGCAAATTGGAAATGGCTTATCACAGCAATACAACTGCTATGCACCAGCACTCGAAGCAAAAGCAGCTAGGAGTGCTTTGTCAAGACGACAGCAACACACCACCGTCCTGTTAACTTTTTGTCCCCACCCAGGCATGATATATTAGAATTATCAACACGCAGAATGTGTTTCTGTTGGTAGTCGTCACTTAAAATCGATTTTCTAAATGTGTCTTCATCACATCCATGTTAAAAGTAGTTTCTGCACTGCCACTGTTACGGTAAAGCATTATTTTTGTGCCATTTTTATATTTTCTGTTGACTGCGACGGCCATGCATGAATGAGAAAATGGCTAAACTAATGTTACAGTCTGTAAATCATTTCAGTTATTTTCTTTGCCCCACACTGGTGCAAAAATACCTTTGCCAGTGATTGTCTTAACTAAATCCATATCATGACCATTTTAAGTTTTAAGTCAAGTAGTAAAGTTAAAAAAAAAACAAACAAACTGATTCTCCTGTTAAGGGAAAGAGATGCTGTGACATACGGTGATTAAATCAGTTTGTCACAGCAATCCTTTTGAATTTCAGGTCCAGTATTTTTCTGATCAGGCATCTGACAAATAGGTTCTCCTATTATTATCATCATTGATATCTAAAATATTAAAATATTAGTAAGGGGGTTTGACATTTATTTGTGGTAAATTGTTATATTAAACAAGTAATAACAATCTATAGAGTAATTGATAAATTAGTCGTTACATTAATTTAAAAAAATCATTAGTGGCTACCCAACTTTTACATGCCCAGCTTCCCTTTTTTGGAATTTTATATTGTAATAGGCTTTTCTGGAATTTTCTTGTCTTGATTTTATACTCTTTATTTTATACTTTTATACTTACAATGATGTTGCCACGGATATAGACTTGAATACTTATTAAAAACTGGATTTTGGCCACTTAGTGTTATCCTCCTCCAATGTGATGAAGGGTCCATCTTTTAACATCTTTGGTAGTCTCTGTCTGTACAACCTGATATAAAAAAAAAAATTGAAGCATTACTTATTGTGAATTTTATTGAATGGTGGATAAGTTAAAGCCTGTTTGGATGCGCTTTCTCCCCAGTGTACATTTGCGTGTGGAGGAGAAGATCACTCTGACTTGTGGTCGCGACGGTGGCCTGCAGAACATGGAGGTGCTGGGCATGGTGACGCTCCGAGTCACGGACGACAAGAACGGACGCATCCGCCTCATGATCAGCAACAACGACAGCAAAGGACTGCAGCTGCAAGTACGAGCACCGTGCATCAGATACAGATACCAGCTGAAGTTAATTTTGTTTTAGAATACAACAGGGTTGTGTCAAAAACATGTAAGATTAGCACATTTTTGTGAGCACATGCACACAATGGTTATTATAGTACCTGATATGAACATACACCATTACAGATAGTCATTGTCATGTTCTATAGGATGGTACCAACCAACCCAAACTTTTTATTGTCTTACCATGATTTGAATGTCTAAACTATTTGTTTTGCTTCTGAAAAATTACATTTTGGCTACAGTGTTGGCCGTGTTGTTTTTGATAAACAGTGAAGTTTCATTTTGTTGTTTTTAGATTATAGCCTTTTTGGTCACCAGTGTAATGTTTCCCCGCTTGAATATGGGATACATCACTGTTCGCATCACCAGAACTGCTTTTTCTTTTGAGTGTGTGTTATGACTCAATAACTGATGGTGCTGTCTGTTCCCTCCTCTCAGACACATCCCAACGTGGACAAGAAGTTGTTCACATCCGAGTCAGTGATTGGTCTGAAGAACCCAGAGAAGTCCTTCCCTCTCAACAACGATGTTGGTGTGCTGAAGTGGAGGCTGCAGACCACAGATGAGTCCCTCATACCTCTAACCAGTAAGTCTCAGTGTGTGCAGCTCATGTGAGGATACATGTGGTACAGGCAGCTTGTTGATGCTGCTGCTGCTCTGTTTATTTCACAAGATGAAGACAAACTGATGTGATGTGCATCTGTCATCTCCGTTCTCACCATCTGACAGTGCTGGGCTGTAGAGACAAATAGAAAATAGAAAAAAGCCTAAAATGCATGATTGCTTTAGTTGCAGCAAAGTGTAATGTTGGTGAATGAATTCTCTGTTGAAATAAAAGTAGTTCTACAGTAGATAATGACACTATATTGTCAATGAAATAACATGAGCACCCAATGATGAATCTAAAGTGCTTATTTGTACAAAAGGGAAAAACACCTCTTCCAAAATCAAGTTGACAAGCTATTATTCAATTTAAGTCCTCAAAAGCATAGAACATATGATATTTTGTCATAGTAACCCTAGGTAATTATAGCAATCTGATGGGGAACAACCCACTGACGTTGCTTGCGTAATGAGTTGTTTTCAATCCTCATAGCCACCCCAAAAACAGACTTCAGTATCACTTAAGTAATACTGCAGTATGTCAGTACAGCAGCTTTCTGTGTTCATGGTGCCCCCTGCTCCACAGTTCCTCACTGTCTTGTTTATTCTGCAGTAAACTGCTGGCCTTCAGAGAGCGGTAATGGCTGTGACGTTAATATCGAATATGAGCTGCAGGAAGAGAGCCTTGAGCTCAACGACGTGGTCATCAGCATCCCCGTACCGTGAGTACATCTGTCTCATGAATACCTAATCTCCAAATGTATTGGTTTCATTCAGGGTCAACAGTAGAATTTAGACACTGAAATGTTCCACTGAAACCTGATGTTATCATGCCTCCTTTTTTAAAGCATATTTTTACTCCATTAATTGTATTCCCTTTCTTCCAGTCACAGGCATTATTGAGTAATGGACGTTACATTTTCGCCTTGATCCATCCAGCATGTCGTACTGGAGGCACAGTGCAAGCTCCACAACTACAGCTCAAGTCAAGAATACGAGGCCAAAACTTTTAAACTTTTATCTGTCAGTGCAAAAACCCACTATATTTTGTAGGCAAAGATATTAGGGCACTACAGAAGGTTGACTTTACAAGATCAAGCTGTAGTTTATAGTCAGTTTTGTTGAACTCCCTCTTAGGATAATTTGCATGGAGCTATCATAACGTCCTCAAGAAGACGCCAGCAGGCCTAACCGGGGCTTACCTGGAGGTTCTTGGCCACACAAATGATCCTAACAAAGAGGGAATTTGCAATTTCTACCACAAACTACCACTGGATTTTGTAAAGTGAACCTTTTGTAGCATCATATTGTCTTTTCCTGCAAAGTATTGTGGGTTTTTGCACTGAAAGATGATAGACAAGTTTTGGCCCCGTACTCTTTAATTGAGCTTGTGCCTCCCGTGCCATGTGCAGGATGGATCAAGGCAAAAATGTAACTTCCAGTACTCGACATCGTCCAGGACTGGGATACAGGGAATAGACTTCAAAAAAACCCAAACCCATCCTTCATCATTCAAAATTTTGTATTTAGCACATGGGTGTTAATGCACTTTTTTCCCCCCCTTCTCGTTCTTGTGCAGGTCTGGTGTCGGAGGCCCAGTGATCGGCGATCTGGACGGGGAGTACAAACACGACAGCAGGCGGAACGTCCTGGAGTGGTGCCTACCTGTCATCGATGCCAACAACAAGAGCGGCAGCCTGGAGTTCAGCATTGCCGGACAGCCCAATGACTTCTTCCCTGTCAGCGTGTCCTTTGTGTCCAAGCGCAACTACTGCGACATCCAGGTTGGTCTTCAGTCTCGTCTTACTTTAAGTACCACAGGTTTGACGAGTGATTCACAGCATTCAGTCAGTGTGCACCCCTCGCTTCTGAATAACCCAGTGTTGTCAAGGTAACCTGATGAAGGTGTTAGGACTAGTCATTGGGGTTTTTTTTACATTTTGTGAGACGAACAGATGAAAATAAGTCAGCGCCGCCCGATGTTCTGACATTTAAGATGGATTTGTTCTGTCCTCCACAATGTCACTGATGATAAACTTTTGTACCTGCCAGTAAAAAGCCTCTCTCCTTTGCTCTTGTCTCCCAGGTTACCAAAGTGACTCATGTAGATGGCGACAACCCTGTCAGATTTTCTTCAGAAACCTCCTTCGTTGTCGACAAATATGAAATCCTGTAAAGTAAAAAAAAGAAAGAAAAAATACAGAAGAAGATGACAACAATATCAAAAAACAACTACAACAAAAAGTGCAAATCTACGCTACGGAGAAAGATTGAAGAATCCTTGCCTGCCCGCCCTGTATACTGTTTCAGAGACTGTGTACATCGACTGGACTACTACGTCAGCCCTCCGGGAATGCCTCTCCCCACGGCAGAGCAGAGTACCGATGTATTTATATGTTTGTATGAGAGAAGATCATCTATATATAGAGTTAATTGAACAGGAAAACAAACACACAGGAAGTAAAAAAAAAAACAAAAAAAAAACCTTGATGCTGTTGTATCCGCCAAGCAGAACCATAAGCAGGACTTAGACTAAGTAGAGGATGACTGTAGGGGTGCAGGAGGGGGCGCTGTTGGTCTTATTGACAGGCCAGAGGTGTATCAGTGTATAGTCAAACCCTGGGAGGGCATAGAAAGGGAGGAGAGGACCTGAGGTTTGTAAATCTCTCACTAGATTGAACGCTGATAGTTTAGCATCCTGAGAATCATGCATCCTCCACAACCTAATGTCTACACTTTCAGCATTACATCGTAATGGTTCCTCGATAAAAGCGGTTATTGAATGAGTCTCTTTTTTTTTTTCTATTCAGATTTTCTTATCTATAATAACTGCAGAATTGTACATGTTGCAATCATTATATGCCTGTCACTTAATTGTGAAATTGTTATGATTTTTTTTTTCTTCTGTATTGATATCTCACTTTCAGCTGTTTGTGATTCTCTTTTAATTTGAAAACACTTTTGATTTCTCAAACTGGGCTTTTTGTAGAGTGGTAACATATTTGTCCACAGCTGAAAAACAGAACGTGGCTCTGTGTTTAATATATTGTCTGTACTGCCTGCAGTTTTCATCAGCAATACTTTTGCAATGTGTCTTTTTTTTTTTTTTTTTTTTTACTTTGGTACATTTGACTGTTTTGCTTCCTGGCTAACTTCTTCTCTACCACTAATCTTGGGTATTTAAATTGGACAGCTAAGAGTAGGGTTGTGAAAGGGATTCTGAGCTCAGTTACCTACCAGTATGTAACAGTTCAACCGCTGCATCTGTTAAATTTGCTTGGTCTGTTCGTAACACCATTGCAACCACTCCTTGATTGTTAAACAGCTCTGTTGACATGAGATGCCATGTCGTTCTAATGTGGTCCACATAAGTCCCCTGATCAGCCTTCTTTCCACATCAGAGAGGAGAAATCACTTTGAACATGGCCCAGAAACAACATCCAAGCCCCTTATCTAATCTCCCAAAAGGCGTTTTAGATCTTAGAAGGGAGTAGATGCGTGTTGGCAAGTTGGTGGGAATCCACACGCACGCTGCAGGGATCAGGCTTCCAATCCGATAATCTACCCGCTTCCCTCACGTCCTGCAAGCCGGGAGGTGAGGAGAGAGATGGGCTGCCAGCGCCGAGCCGAGTAGTGAACCCTGCCATCCACAGCCCTGTCCACTCAGTCATCCTTTACTCACTGTCTCAGTGCATCAGCGTTACTCAAAAGGACATTGAAGTTTGTTTTTCATATGTTTTTGTTTTGATCTTTTTTTTCTTGTTTGTACTCCCCAGATTTCAATTTAACAATGGTTGTATGGATGTGGGGTTGAAAATGACTAGATTGAGCATTTTTAACTAAATTACGGAAGGGGAATCTTAACATTCCAGTGTACAATTAGAAGAAAACAACAGAATCTTTAATGGAATAAAATGTATTATTAAAAATGTAAGAGTGGCTTGTGTTTTTGTCTCCTTGGACTGTCAGCATTGCTCGCAGGTATTTACCAGGTTGGTGACGATCATCAGCTATGCAAGCATGTCATCATATTGCAGTTCAGTGGTCATAAGCTCTACCTGGCCGCAGGCGTTTTGGACAGTTTGTCAATCAGTCGACACGAGAGTGACTGCACAGAACATCCCTGAACTGACAAAGTGAAAATGCTCTGCTCTGCTTGACTTTGTTGTGTCTCACCAGCTACTTTTCAGCCATCAGAGTGACTCATCCTGTCGGGTCGCAGAGTGTCACTCCATCACAAGCGATAACTTTAAGGGTCAGGGAAGCCAGACTAAACATGGAGTAACGAGCCGCTGGCTGGAGCTCCACATGTGTGATTTGGGACCATGCATGTTTTTTTATGCCTGTGTGTGTTGGCGACAGCCGTGGCCAGAGGCATTATGTTTTCAGGTTGTCCGTCCATCCGTCCCTCCAAACATATGTCCCATTCTTGTGAGCACAATATCTCAGGAAAGCTTTGAGGGAATTTCTTCAAATTTGGCACAAAAGTCCGATTTTGAGGGTCAAAGGTCAGGGTCACTTTAACCTCACAAACATGTTTCGCGAGTTTGTAGGTTAACTCAAGAGTTCAAATTTCACACAGATGTCAAATAGGATAAAATTATCAAGTGACTGACATTTGACATTTTATAGTGGGTTTAGGAACAGTTAAAAAATGCATAAAAAATTAGAAAGGGGGCTTATTTGAAGCCTCCACCTAAACTGTTTTAAAGGAGTATTGAAGACAAGCAATTAACATACAGAACATGATAATAAAATATTTATATATACATAAACAACAATATTAACAACAATAATTCCAAAATGAGATACAAAAAATAATTGTGTGATGTGAATGTGGGTGTGTATGTGTATATATGTGAAGGTGACAGTGGTTAGTAACACATAATAATGATAATACATAATTCTGTGAGTTATATAAAAAAAATATGGTTACAAAGTGAGAAAAAAACAACCTGAGGAGGATAATGATAAAACAGCAGTTAAATGCTCTTTTAAGCGTCTTTTGTAACATTTTATGGAAAAGGTCAAAGTTCAGCTTCACTGTGACATCATGATGGTCTGCAAAAACATGTTTCTGGCCGTTATTCAACCCCATAACTCAGGAACGGGAGGGGAGATTGTGACCGCATTCCACATGCGGTCAGACACTGAATCCCTTGAAATTTGCCCACTGAAACTGTGGCGACTGTGTGTGTGTGGATCTTCTGTTGCTGCCGGGTTGAAGATGTGTGTGAAGCATCCACGTTTTAGGGAACATCCATCTCTGAGGTATTGCCTACAGTCATTTCATGGCCAACCATGTGAACACACACAAGGAATCTGACTGTTTTTTTTTTCTCTGAATGAACTTGCACACTAATAGACAAACAGCAGAACAAGAACAACGAAGCTGAGGCAACAGGAAAGACGATGAATAACAAGCTTGATGACGACAAAAGAAATAGTTCTCCAAATACACTGTTTGCTCACCACTGGAGCTGAGAAGCCCAGGGAAGGAGTTTAAGTCGTGTTCATAATCCATCGTAGAGCATCACAATGTCATTATTGGCACATTGTACATGGTAATTACTATAGTCAGAAGATGCACTGGGTATCGTTGCACTTTGAAGCATCGACTGGCAGTGAGAACTGCTTAAAAAATTTTTCAAAGTTTGAGGCACTTCATCACTCAGAAATCATGCACTTGAACATCAGTAAAGTGAGGATGTTGAAGACTTTGCCTCACACCAAACTTTCAATTTGTCACTCTCTGTCTTCTCTCCATTGCAGGTATTTCACAAAATATTTTTACATGAAAGGTAAAATAAAATAAAATAAAATAAAACACTGATGAACTATTCTATATTTGTTTTTACATGGCAATCTTGTCTGTTGTCTTTCTGACTCCTGAGCCAAAAATCTTTCTCTCTGCTTCTGAGGCTTATAACGGACCTTGTACTTTCAATATTAAATTTTGACCTAAAATGAATAATCCAGCCTGGACAGAGTTCACACATTGTTCCTATCATCAGCTTTGTGGACTCTTTGACGGTATTCCTTGTGATTCTGCAGCTTAGAGGCAGATTTTCTGACTCTGACTCCGTTCACGCTACCCGCAAATTAACAGTAAACATCCTCTGCGTGAGAATAATCCCTCTTTTGCTCTGCGTTTTGTGCCTCTGTAACCTCACAGAGAAAAAAGACTTGCAGAGAATGGGGGAAAATCTGCAATCACAAATACTGATCTAACCTCAGGGATTTTTCAATTGTATCTTGATCAAATTCATATGATCCATTTCACTTTCCAGTTTTTAACAATAATGTTTTCAAGTATAGATAATGCTTCTCTGACTGGATCTGACATTTTAGGGGAGGAGTGGGGGCGGCTTGGCCAGACAGACTGAGCTTCTTGTGCTCTGCAGCGCAGGGTGTTGCATTGTATTGCATTGCCAGTCTGTTTGGGTATAAAGGCAAGGGGATTTTTTTTTTCTAGGCTCATACAAGAGAGTTGCAGGTCAGATGTTCAAATCACTGCTGACTCCAGGGTAGTCAAATCCTTTGTGGCCCAACAGATGGGTAAAGGCCAGGAGATGAGGAGGTGGGGAGCGTTAGGTGTGGGGGGTGGCTTTAGGGTCAAAGGGGGTGAGGTCAAGAGAGTTTACCAGCTCCCTTATTTGGACTTGAGGGAGTTGGAGGAGGGGTGTTAATAGCAGCCCTCCAGTCATAAAAAGAGGGTGTGTCTGCCTCACGAATGAATGAGCAGGCTGATAAGCTTTGAGTCTGGCTTTGTGTAAAAGGGTCTCACAGGAGGGAGAGGGAGAGGGGAGAGCAGGGCAGCCACAATACACTCAACCAGACACTGTTATCACTGCTGGCTTGTACTCAGAAGGCGAGCAAACACCTCAGACTGGAGAAGTAGGAGTGTGACGGCGCATGGTGACTGCATGTGGATGTTTTGGCTGCTTTGGGGATCAGAGGATCAGTCGGCGCCCTGTTGCTGTGCACTTTGGTGAAACCTGTTTTCCTGACTAGAGTGTGGACTCGTCCCGTACCTGTGAGGATCTGCCTGTGCACCCGGATGAAAGGATGATGCTGAAGAAGGTTCGATTCAAGGTGAGAACAGCCTGGATTATAAAGCTCATAATGACAGTGAGAGGATTTCTGTGGATGAAAACTGATTTAGGTTGTGTTGGTTGTGTTTGGCTGGTTGGCTGTTGACGCCATGTGGTTTCTGTAGGAGTTCTGCTTGGAGATTTTTTATAGCTTCAATCAATCTGAACTCGCTCTAAGTTCTCTGAAGAGCGGTAGACACTGATGATGTCAAACTCATGTAATTCAACAGAATGATGCATATAAATTCCCCTTTCCTCCAAAGTTCCTCTTTTATCTTGACTTACACAAACTGTAGTAATATTCCATGACATTTCAAATATATAAATATCTGTTTTACTCCTCTCTATTGCTCACTGATATGACACAACAGTGACTCAACCTGTATCCTGTGCATGAAAGTTTGTACTGGCCTTGTTTTTTTTTGTTTTTGTGGCTGTAACACTCAGTGTCTGGTGGCTCTTTCCTGGGAAAAGTCCTCCAGCTCGCAGGAAGTGATGCGTATTAGACTTGCAGTTTGCTTGCGACAATAAACAGAAGAAGAACTGAACAGTGAGCATGAGCAGAGTTAGCCGCCATGTCTGAACCGAGAAAGAAAAGAAACACAAACGTCATCCGGAGAAAAAGTCACATGTCTGGACAGGACACAGTGTTTGATTGACAGGTGGTCAGGCTCTGCAGTGTATGCTCTGCTGATTGTAGTTTGCAGACGACCTTTGCTCATATTTATTTATGTGTATTATTCAATTCATTATTATTTTATTTGTCATACCTAGTTATTTAAATTAACTTAGTTTATTTGAACAAGTAAAATGCAAATTTACATAGCAACGTTTGGCCTGTTTTACTTATGGAAGTTATAGCACAGTGCCAGCTTTCATTTTGTATTTTTTCTTTGGACATGTTTTCCTCTTAAATTCCTCTAAAAAGTTTGGAACTCTAAGTTACATCATGTTAGCAGTAAAATCCCCTATTTGCTGTTTTCAGTTTCTTTTTTCTTTTTGTGGTGTATTCACTCACTGTTTGTTGCTCACTGTATTTGCTGCTGCAACGGCCCAGTTTTCCTCTTTTAAGTTTCATCTCTTCTTATCTTCTGAGGAACACTTTGTAGACCCTGCGAAGCAAACCTTGGCCTCTGAGTGAAGCCTCGTGCCGGCTTTCAGTAACAAGGGGGCTGAGGTGACTTTATTGTCCCTGTGCTGCTCTAAAGAGGTCGTGAGAGAGTGTGAGGTCAGTCATCACCCACCTCGTCATAAATGAAGCGTGACTACAAATGTCAGCTCTGTCAAAACCGAAAAAATATTGAGTTGTGAGAATATTGTCAGTACAGTAAAGCAGGGCACTGGTGGTAGTGAACACAGGCTCATCTGCTGATGTGTGTGTGTGTGTGTGTGTGTGTGTGTGTGTCTTGGCAGGCTACACCAGACGACCATGCATTTAAGACAGACAGTGACTCGGTTGATTCTTTCCGGGAAGGGATTTGTTATTTTATGTCATTTCCCTTCTCACCTGTTATTACCAGCTGCCCTTTGCATTCACTCTGAAGTGACACTTTTCCCAGGCAGTGAGACTGTGTGTGTGTGTGTTTGTCAAAGAGAGAGAGTGAGACAATGGCAGGTAACCTAAAAGTGAGTGTGTCACAAAGATAGAAAGAAAGAAAAAATGTAAGAAAGCCAGGACTTTTTTTTTTTGGTTAGTAGAGTTTCTATGTAAACCAAATGTTTCAGATAACCCTCTGACCTGTAAAATAACATAGGAGTAGGAATAGGAATACAACACGACAACACAATACTACAAAAATTCATTTAAAACCGTTCTAGGGCAAAACTGGTGCATAAAGACACCCATCTGTCAGAAGTGTGGAGTTTCCCAGACGCAGGTTCGGCTGTGCTGCAGGAGATTCAGGACGGAGGATATTGGATGAATTCTGTGGCCGTGTGAGGAATTTCCTTTCCGTGAGCGTTCAAACAGCAGCAGGTCAGCTGCACAGTCAAACACTGCTCTTCTGCCTTTTGTTTGGGGCTCTTCCTCACACCGCCGTGCCACATTCAGAGAGCCATGTTTGTCTTCCCCACGTTCTTCAGCCCACAATATTTCTCTGACAGCAGCCCTGCTTCATGTAGATCATGCTGGGTGTGCGCTGCTCATGTTGCTGTGTGCCCGCCTGCCTGCTTGTTATGTTGCTGTTGTTATCGGCGGTATCTGACGATGGCTGGAGGGCAAAAGACGTCTTTCCAAAATCATTATAATCATCATCATGTTCATGTTAAGTTAAAAATGAGGCAAAGTAAATGTATTGCTCTCAACTTGGTCAAAAAAGTTGGCAAAACTGTGGCGTGGACCCACATTTACATTCTTAACCATCAGTTGGTGTCTGAAAACCCAACATACAGCTGGTTTGAGTCTGTGGCTAACTGGAGCTGGACCAGTGTGGGCTTCTGAAGGCTGACGCTGATGACAAATTTGCTCAAAAATGTCCGTTTCATGCAGAATTCTAATCTGATCATCTTGAAGCTAAAAGAAGAAGAATAACAACAACAAGCAGAGGAAGAAGAAGGATAAGAGGAAGAAGAATTAGAAGCAGAGGGGGAAGAAAGGAAGAAGAAGAACAACAAGCAGGGGAAGAAGAGGAAGAAGAAGAAGGAGAGAAAGCAGGAGCAGAGGGAGAAGCAGGAGAAGAAAAAGAACAACAACAAGCAAAGGAAGAAGAAACAGGTGGGGAAGAAAAGGGAGAAGAAGCAGAGGAAGAAGAAAAATGATAATATAACAATAATGAGGAGAAGAAGAAGAAGTGGAGGAAGAAGAAAATGAAGAGGAGGAACAACAGCAAGCAGGAGAATAAGTAGAGGAAGAAGAAAGAGAAGAAGAAATAGAAGAACAAGCAGAAGAAGTAGCAGAGGAAGAGGAAGAACAACAACAAAAACAAGCAAATGGAAGAAAAAGAGCAAGCAGAAGCAGGGCAAGAAGAAGCAGAGGAGGAAAAAAGGAAGACGAAGAAGAAAAGGAAGAAGAAAGGGAGGAGGAAGAGGACCAACAACAACAAGAAGAAGAATAAGTAGGGGAAGAAGAAGGAAAAGGAGGAGAAGGAGAAGAGCAACAATAACAAGCAGAAGAAGAAGAAGCATGAGAGGACAAAAAAGAAGAACAACAATAAGTAAGAGGAAGAGAAAGAAGATACAGTGGACGAAGCAGAAGAAGAAAAAGAAGAAGAATACCTTTTTTTAATCAAGAAGTCAATTCTACAATAAATGTGTGATCAATAAGACATATGAGAGGAGGAGCACACTGACAGGACTACAACTGATTATGAATAAAAGGCTCATATCACCCCCAGATAAACCAACAACCCTGACCCTCCTGCCAGAGTCGACGCAGTTCACATGAGCCCCAGCAGGTGGCAGCGGAGTCCTGCTCATCCCTGCCTGCTCCCCTGCTGTCTGTCTCAGACATCATAATAAAGAAGTGACGCCCGCAGCTACAGTCTCAGTAATCCTTCAGAACAGCACCCCCAGACATTTGTCTATATTAAAACCAGCGCTGGCCACCATTAAAAAACAGGAACAAAATTTCAACAGTGAGAGATGAAGCATGACATAAAGATTGACATGGCAGCTATTGTAGAGGCGCTCAATCTCCCGGCGATAGTGTCATTGTTCAGTGAAACATTTCTCTGGTGGCACATTGTAGGCCCACAACAGAGCGCTCACATCCTACAGTGTCGCCTGCGGCTTTAGGGGCAACATGTGGGAGTCTGATCCACCACCCATCAAGTGCAAACACATTCTGGCAAAAAATGAT
>OMLB01036842.1:0-13311 GCA_900302555.1 Myripristis jacobus | reverse complement strand
TTTGTCCCCTTGGGGAAACTGATTTGCAGCAGAGAACTCCCATGGCATTTCATTACATAGAACAACAGTTGAACACATCCACAGTCATACAAGCACACCAGCTATACATTACAAAAGGAAATGAATAATGTTTGTAAACACTTGTAGTAACATCCTGGAATTTAAAAAAAAAAACTTGGGCCAGACCAGCTGGACACCCTGTTACTTGGTTGTGTTTAAGAATTTGATGGCTTGTGGAATAAACGAGTGTTTGGACCGGTTTTTCGTGAACAGGGGGGCGCAGTAGCGTCGTGCAGATGGCAGAAGTTTAAAACAGGTAGTAAGTGGATGTCTGTCATCACTCATAATTGAATTTGCCTTCCTCAAAACACGATCTTTATAGGTGCCATCAAGACTTGGAAGAGATATACCTAAAAGTTTACTGGCTGTTGTTACAATCTTCCTTGTAGCATTTTTCTGAGCCTCAGAAGCATTTCCAAACCAGCAGATAATACCAAAGCACAAGACACTTTCAATAAAAGCACAGTAAAACATGTGGAGTATTCTGGGACTCACATTAAATGAGTCCCAGAATACTCCACATGTTTTATCAGGCCTTTATGGTCAAATAGCTGCTAAGAAGCCATGTGTTCATTCATAGTTTTGATGCCTTCAGTGAGAATCTGCAATGTAAATAGTCATTGAATTAAAAACATTGAATGAGAAGGTGTGTCCAAACTTTTGACTGGTAGTGTATATGTGTAGGTGATTCTGTCCATTCATTCTGCACTTTAATCTGCTGAACTTTGAAAAAGAGAATCCATTTTAAAATGGAATTTGCATGTGCTATTCCCAAGATCTTGCAGAGTTGAGATTTGTGAACCTGAACCTGAAGTTTTTTTCCCAGAAATTGGAACAAGAAAACCTCAACTCTGTTGCTCTCATCACAAGAAATTGACACAAGAAAAAAAGACAGGACTCCTAACAGCAACTACTTTTTTGTTCTTGTTGTGAATATGTTTTTACAGGCCTTGATTTTTCAAATCCAAAAGATCTCGTTTTCCATTGTTTTTTCTGCTTTGCTGTCAAATGAAATATATATCTTACACTAAGACAGTTTTTCTTTTTTCTGATTCCACTCTTCCTTTCTCTGACCATCTCCTCTGCCCCCAACCCCTTCATCTCCTATGGTTTCCATTTTCTGTCTCTTCTCCTATGTTGTCCTGCACCCCTCTTTGTCTTTAACCTCTCCTTGACAGTTGCTGAGCTGGTCCCTTCCAGGTTGAGTTGAGTTGGGTTCTTGCATGGTTGCAATGCAGACTGTCTTCTAGAGACTGCCAGCCACTGTGAAGCTCTGCTGCTTCAGTCCATCCGTCTACACCGCTGTAACAGTAGAGTAAATGCAAAAATAATGCAAATGCAAGCTTCTCAAGCATGATTTTGTTGACTCAAAGGAATACACAGACTTTTATGGTAAATTTTTAACCAACTTAGTGTTGTCTGACTAAAGCATTGGTAAGAATTTTATATTGCCATGTCCAGTATTTCAGTTTCTCTTCTTGAACACCTGTGTGTTATTAGTAGATTGGTATAAGCCATATTTGCAACTTCTCAAAGTCTTAGCACATGTACTGTAATACAAGTAGACATTTGTAGGCATCAGTATTCTTATTGCAGATCTGTAATTTAATCATATTTTTTGACCTGTAGTATATTTGTTACAATCTCGTAAAAGATGACTGCATGACTGCATTGTTGTCTCTTCCTTTTCATAGATTCTGCTCATTTTTTGTGTTCCCCTCTCCTCTTCCTGCAGCACCCCAGGTGTCTGTGATGTCCTTTCTCCTCTCCTCTCAGTGGGCATAATGCTGACCTTCATCTGAGCCCCTCACCACTCCATCAAGTCCCACACCCTTTCCTGTCCCTTCCTTCTGTCCCCATAACCCCTTGCTGGCTCCATCATGACCAGTTTGAAGCGCTCTCAGACAGAGCGCTCAGTTGGGGGCACAGTTGCTGCCTCCGATGAGTTCTACACTCGCCGCCTTCGGCTGCCCAATGGAGGGGCCCCACCACCCCGAAGCGAGAGTGCCCACATCTCCTCATCATCCACCACAGGCACCAACCCTGGTGTCCCCAAGATGGGGGTCCGTGCCCGTGTGGCTGACTGGCCCCCACGGAAAGATGGGGGTGGAGGAGGTGTCTGGCATATTACCGTGGAAACAGACTCCCCCAGCTCCACCAACACTAGTTCTTCAGGATCAGGAAGTGGAGAAAGAGAAAGGGTTGGAGGAGGAGGTGGTAGTGGAGGAGGAGGTGGCGGAGGAGGAGGAGGGGTGTCGGCTGTCACGGCGCATAGCAATCTTTCAGCCAAGCTAGGCCACCTGATTAGTCCTCAGGACTCATCCATGCTGCGCAACATCCACAACACCCTGAAGAACAAGATGCAGAGCAAGGGAAAGGACAATCGCTTCCTGTCACCAGATGGCTATCTGGGCTCACCTCGCAAAGGCATGAGGCGCATTCGTCAGCGCAGTAATAGCGATATAACCATCAGTGAACTAGATGGTGATGGCAGTGAAGGCTGGTCTTTTTCCGGGTGGACACCAATGCACCGTGAGTATGGCAGTACCTCATCAATAGATAAACATGGGGTATCAGGAGAGAGCTTCTTTGACATGCTGAAGGGCTACCAGTCCTCTGAGGCACCTGATCAGCGAAGTCCGGCTCCAGAAAGGCTGGGCGAGCTCCTTACTGTGGCCCCCATCAAACAGGCTGCCCTAGACTTGCCTGATGGACCTCTGGGTTTGTCCAGAGGCAGCCCTGCCAGCCGCTTAAAGGAACGAGAGAAGCACTTGAAGAGGAGATCAAAATCTGAGACAGGTGGAGAGTCAATATTTCGCAAGTTGCGTAGCGTGAAGGTGGAGGGTGACTCCTCTCGGGCTGGCTCAGATGCAGAGGATGGTGGAAAAGGAGATGAGAGCGGCCCCCCTCCCAAACCCTGGGTATGCCAAAAAGGTTTTGCCCACTTTGATGTCCAGTCTCTTCTCTTTGACCTCAATGAGGTTGTCCAGAGTCGACAGTCAGGCGCCAAACGCAAGAACACAACTACTGGTGCCTCTGCTGCGGCTGCTGCCTCCGCTTCTGCCTCTTCCTCCCTCTCCTCCAATCAGAGTGGAGTGTATGGTTCACCTTGTGGCTCACAAGAGGAGCTGAGCACAAAGGAGGGGACAGGAGGAGGACACACTACCAACCCTGCCCTGGACCCGGGTGATGACAAGAGCAATGACCTGGTCCTGAGCTGCCCGTGTTTCAGGAACGAGATTGGTGGAGAGGGTGAGAGAACCATATGTCCCTCTAAACAGGTAGGTTTTGGTCATGAACGCAAATATTTTTTTCTGAAGAATTTTCATTTTATTTTTGTTACTTTTTTGCATCCATCATCACATTGACTTTTCAGCCTTCTATATGATCTAAAAATGAGGTTGCTTTTTATCATTCCTGAGAACATTACTCTCTACAGGGTTTTAATGTCAATGCCACAAACTACAGAATGCATTAACAAATGTGGCCTTTTTGAAAACACAAAGAGTGGGTGTCACTACAAATGCTAAATCTGTATACAAAAGATGTTCTGAAGAATCAACATACTATAGCTGAAACTGACTCTTTCTTGTTTTTCATCCTCCAGCAGGGCAGCATTGGCAGTGGCGGGAGCTCAGGCAGTTCTTCAGGCACTACAGACGAAAGTCCGCTGGAGGCTACCCTTACTACCCACTTCACCAACGCTGGTGTGGCTGTGTTGGAGGCTCCTAAAGATGGGCAGGGCCAGCATGCTGACAGGGCCAAGCGATACATTGTAGAACATGTTGATCTTGGGGCCTATTACTACCGCAAGTACTTTTACCTTAGAGGTGAGCAAACTGGGACGGTGTAGGATAACTGTTAAAGTTATTTTTGATCTTGATCAGCCTGGGCCTGATTTTCCTAATTTTGCCATCATGACGATTGATTTTGCTGAAAATCACTTCACCCACTTCACTGCTTTAAGGATCATACCAGTGATTTTGCATGTTTAGCATAATATCTACAAAATCTATATACTTAAGATTTCTGTTAATCTTTTCCAGAAGCAAGTAGTCATATTTTATAACTGTGATGTACGTTTTCATACCAGTTATCCAGCCACTGGTTTCTATTCATTCCACTAAGACATGAAAATTAATTTTGCTTTCTTTATATCGGTTTTCCATCACCATAACATTGTCCACATTAGTTCTCCTAAAAGCAGCAGTGTTGTTGTATTTTGATGACGTGAAATTGGGCAGAGTGAAACACTCCCTCCCTTGGAAATAGTTCCCAGGGAAATGTTTGCTTTACACAGCAAATTATTAGTTCCATGGTTTATGAATGGCAATGATAGTTAGCCACAGACGCTAAACATTATAAGATGGGTTTTTCAACCAAAAGTTCATATTTAGAAATTGAGGGATTTTGATTATATGTTGCAAAATCTTTAGTGTAAAATGTGGATAAATTGTAGTAAACAGGCCAAACACTCAAAATCACTGCTAGGGTCCTTTAACATACTCCAGGTTGCTGGGAGCACCACTATCCATTACAGACACAGGGACCATGTCCAACAGCTAAGTCCAATCAATGATTAAAACATCTCCTTTCAACACAGTAATACTATAGTTACTTACACCTTTAAATACCTGCAATTGAACAATTATCATATTTTAGTTATCACAATCCATTGGCTACTTAAAAAAAATGTTTAGGCACTTTCTTATTTGATGCTGGTCTTAAAAAAAATACCAAGGCACACTGCTTTGCAAAAATTAAAAAGCCTTTTGAAGTCAAGTAATGTTGGAAGAAATGTAACAGCAGGATTTTGTATTTCCAGTTCAAAATTGTTGTTTATGTGTATTAGTTAAGTACAGCAGATACTTCTGAGTTTTTGTTAATGTGGTTAATTGTATTATTGTGAATAAAACTGATAATAATATTTTTATTCATACCTTGATTTGCTGCTGTGTTCAATGTTTGTTAACCACAATTTAATATGATGCCAGGTGGGAGATATCACAGCCCACCAAAAAATCCCCCATATCCTACTTGTACTTACCACTGGCTGGTTGACTTGAACACTTTTTCACATCTGGTAGATTGCATTTACAGAACATCCAGTAAACTCAGCATCACCAGTCTACTTGCCAATGAGTATATGAGTGTACAATGTATAAATGCTTCACTCAACAGATAATCTGATGTTAGAGGTAGACTGTGTTTATTATATTGAAATGACTTGTTTTAACTGCATGTAGACTTCAATTTTTGAAGATTGCCCTGTATGTGCCTGTGGGTTTGTGTGTGCACGTGTGTGCACACATGTATGCGCGCGTGTGCATTTGCACATGTGCATGGGTAGGAACACTCCCAGCTGCTCTCAAAGAAGTGAACAGTGAAATTCTCAACACAATGAATCATCACGATGGCAAAAACCAGGGAAACAAGGCTTAGGTTGAAAATGACCAATTCTGTTCCTTAAGGGGTTGTGGTATCATTTAAGGAATGTAGAAAAAAAAATCATTCTCCCTTCCTCATGTTGTGTCTATCGCTGTACCCTTGGTTTGCTCCCTTTCCATAACTCTCACTCCTCTCTCCCACTTCTTTTTCCATCTCTCCTTTCCATTTTACTCTCCAATCCCATCCATCCTCATCCACCCAGAGCACTGGAACTACTTGGGAGTGGATGAGAACCTGGGGCCAGTGGCAGTGAGTCTGAGAAGGGAGAAGTTGGAGGAGCACAAGGAGCATGGGCAGCAGTACAACTACAGGGTCATCTTCAGAACTAGTGAGGTATACCATTGTGGACACACGTCCACGTTACATCATATGTACCATTATTTTTTGTCTTCATCATGGCTAAATGTTTATGTGTGTGAGAGACCATTGTGAGTTGAAACACATTTGCCTCCTGTGTTTACTGAAAATACCATTAGACAGAGACATTGTAAAATCTTTCATTAGATGTGCTCTCCAGTAGACCTTAGATGCTATCGCCGCTATTCCTCCACCCCACCTGAGATTGTTGCATGTTGGATATTTCATGAGGAGCTCCTCTTTATGGTCAACTTGCAGTTTACAGTGAGAGTAAATCTTTTGTGAATCCCTCTAGCCCTTAATGCCATGTCCGCTTAAAGACACATTTCTAAGCCCCAGAGAAGCATGTCCTCATCCCTGAACTGAATACCCACCCACCATCTTTGTCAGCCTTTACTGTGAAGGACCTAGCAGTGCCATTTCCCATTTAAAACAGACTAAAATAACGCCAAAGGATCATTTGAGCTGAGAGGGAAAAGCATCACTCTTGTATAGAAGCGCCCCATGAGTAATAACTGCTCCAATCTCTCGGGATGACACATGGCCTACTGTGGTGCTTTTTCCTCTGTATTTTCTTCCCTCCCTCTGCCTCCCTCTCTGCTCTCTAAATGCTATTTTCAGAATAGGGAGTTGGGCAGGTGTGTGTAGGTGTGTTTGTGTGGGAGTGAGTGGGGTGCAATGGCAGAGAATAGTCCAGTGTCCACAGAGGACATTTGTTGTCCTCGCTACACTAGCTGGAGCACTTCCCTGCTTCAGTTAACTATAAGAGTGGTGGCACCAGCATGGCTTTATGGAACATTATGTGAAGACTTAATAGCACATAGACGTGTATCAGTGATCAGTGAAAGCCATGGGACAACTGCAATTATTGTGTTTATTTGCTTGTGTTTTAGATGTGCAGGTCCTGGTCGTTCTGCAGTCCTCCTGATTTATTCATTGAAGTCCTCCTTGAGGTTGTTTTAGCCCTGAAGCTTAAGAGCCTGCATATTGGAGGCTATGCAGTAGCAGCAGCAAAGCCCACACACATTCTGTTCTGATCACTGTGTGACCATGCTTCTGCTGTACTCAGTGTGATTATGTGCTCTAAAGATAAAAATACACTGGGCAGATTGTTCCAGACTGTTCAAAATGGAGAAACCCTTTTTGTCACAGTGTTTTTATTTGCTCTGAGTCAGCGCAAAGAAATTGACAATGCTTAAGAACAGAGTGCTAGTGGACCTATCCAAGCAACACCTAGCAGCACTGAAATGAACAATATAGCCAAAACATAGAATAAACACAAGAGGAATTAAAGGTCAATACTGGGCCATTTTTCATGATCAACAGTCATCTCCCATACATGTAGAGCACTTTTGTTTTTGCTATCCCCACAACTCTTACTGGAAAAGGTCAAAAATCCTTTGATTGGCTGGCTTGGTCCCAGGATCACCAATACCAGTTTGAATTCTGCTTGTTTTATAATTTTGTCTAACAGCTGCCAGCTCCTACTGAGGTAGGCACAAAAAGGCATGCTACCTCAAACTGCCCCTGACCATTGGTTGAAATGTCACATTTTAACTGACTGACAATTAGCAATATTTTATTATTGTTGCTATAACAATATTATTATTATTATTATACCAGTAATTATAACTGGCCCCATAGGGCACTGTGAATTAGCTGCCAGACACCACTGATCAGATTTTGATGAAATGATGCCTCTTTCCACTGCCTTCGTGTATTTTCAAAATTACACTGATTGGGCCAAGGTAATGCTACATTTGCAGATTACAGAATTGAAAATTTCAATAAACAACCATATGTCTTACATTACATGTTTGAAAGATAGTTATTGCCCCTAAACTTCTAGGGGTAGGTAATCTTGGTTTAGATGCCTGTTTTTCTCCTGCTTTATCTTAGGGAGGTACAAAGGTTGCATTTTTGTTCCTGTTTATTTTTGCATGGAAAGTTAGGTTTACTGCCCAGGTTTAGTCCTGTATTCTTTATTTTTTCTACCAAGGAGATGAAACCCCCAGCAAGAGGCCATGTGATTGCATGGACCAATGAATTAAGAGCAGAGTTGCTTGAAATGTCACAGTGTTTTTGGTGCAATAAATTTGTATGAACGGGAGCCCTACAGTGTGCAAGCCATTTCTACATCTTCCTGTTGGCTGTCCATTGGCCAGCAGGATAACTCAAGATGTTCTGTATGGATTTGCATTAAACTTGGTGGTTGGGAGGTTGGTCATTGGTCAAGACATTATTGACCAACTGTCCACTCTATTTTGCTGAATGGCATGTCTCCTGTGTAGCACTTCTGAAAGGGGACGCACAAGCAGCCATAACTTCCAGCTGTGAACTTGGCAGAGATTGCACTTGAGTGCCCTCTTGGCATTTTTAGAATTTCCCTCTTTACTTACCATTTGTAAAACTTGTTACTGACTGGTCCAAAGAGTTACTGCATCACTGGGGACGGCATGTTTATTGTCGCCTTGTAATTTTTTTTTCTTTTGAAAGCTACTGTATGTAGCTTACTCTTTGTAATTTAAAATAATTGTGTAATTGCAGGTTTTTTGAGGCTTGTTCCCACAGTTGTGGTGACACACACAGGCTCTTTGGGAGGATGAATGGAACAACAGATGTAACACTTATCATCACACTATCACGATGTAAATGTAGAAAGTCAAAGCGTGGACTACTTTCAGCTGGCTTCCATCTAGCCTGTCTTTTTCAGAATTTCACCACAAATGATAACATGCTATTCTTACCTAAATTTGAGAAATCATTTGCTGCCCTAATTTTTGTGTTTCTGTTATTTTCCTGGTTTTGCTCTCTTTAGTTGAACACCCTGCGCGGGTCCATCCTTGAGGATGCAGTTCCCTCCACCTCCAAGCATGGTCTGGCTCGAGGCTTGCCCCTCAAAGAGGTACTGGAGTATCTGGTGCCTGAGCTCAATGCCCACTGCCTGCGCCTGGCACTCAACACACCGAAAGTCACGGAGCAGCTGATGAAGCTGGACGAGCAAGGCGTAAGGAGCAAAAACGAACAAAAAAAGAATTCTTGGGCAAATTACTTATTTATTATTTACATATGAAGAATCGATTTCTATACTGCTGTATATCCCTTTTTAAAGAAATGTATTACCTGTAATTCATCATCAAAAATATATATGATATATTCTGCAAAAATATGACTTTGTTCAAACAATGGCATGGTACCTACTATCTTTTAAAAAGCACAGGAAATCATTTTCATTTTGTGCTTTATTGCTCATTTTATAAGAGCAGGTTTCACCTTTCCCAAAATACCTCATAAAATACCCAGTGATATTCTTAACCCCCCTCTTTTCTCTCCATAGCTGAGTTTCCAGCTGAAGGTAGGGGTGATGTACTGCATGGCGGGCCAGAGCAGCGAGGAGGAGATGTACAACAATGAATCAGCTGGTCCTGCCTTGGAAGAGTTCCTCCATCTGTTGGGAGAGAGGGTCAGGCTCAAAGGCTTCACTAAGTACCGTGCTCAGCTGGACACCAAGAGTATGTGCATACATCATACACCTTAAATGACTGCTCTGTTTTTCTCTTTCTGTCATAGCCAAATCTTAGGTCTTCTTCTCCCTTTCTTCTGTCTATCTCTGTTCTTTTTTTATGTCTATTGTCAAAACATGCCTTAGCTATTTTAATCCATCCCAGTCCTCAGTTAGTCCATCATCCATAATCACTTTTGAGACAACACTCGAAGTAGTTTTCTGTAGTCTAAAGCCTCACTAGTCAACTGTTGGGGGAAATGCAGCACAGTTAATTAAAGGCAATTGAATACAGCCATGCCAGACATTCCTTATAGAATGAGTGTAATTAATTGAGTTAATCCAGGTTACATATTGGCATTTAAACACCCATACAATTGTTTTGATGTCTGAATGGAGCACGCTGACACACTGTGGAACTGGTAGTTGGCGAGTAGTGGACACTGGCTCTATTTAGGCCCAGAGCCTAAACGGAACAATGGGGCCATCTGATCAGCATTTTGTAGCAGAGAAAGAGAAGAGAAAAAAGAATGACTAACCCAAGCAGAATTAAAGATAGAGAGAGAAGAAAAAGAGATGGTGGCTTGCACAGACAGCTGGTGAGAGAGAACTGACTGAGAGAGAGAGAGCGCGAGAGAGAGAGTGAGCGAGAGAGAGAGAGAGAGAGCGAGAGAGAGGGAGAGAGGGAGAGAGAGGGAGAGGCTGGGCAGAACATATCTGAGAGCAAGTGCCAAAATTAAGTCTGCTCCAGCAGCAGGCACTAGACACTGGGTCCCAGCCATAAATGATGCGCGCAGACATGTGGAAATGTTATAATGTACTAAGAGTGTTTTTTTGGAATGTAGAATCAACTTCTTCCATTTTATGTGACATGTGTGACGGTGATGAATCTCTGCTGAATCTATCCATGAGTATTTACCATTGATGATTACAGAGAGATTAGAGAGCCTTTCTTGTACCTCTTAAGAAATTATTTCATCTGTGCTCTGTGATACTGAACCCCCAGTATCTTTACACATGGCTGAGGTATACTGCTGGACTGCACCACACCATATTATTTCCATTGTTAACCCCTTACCACTGAAAATAACACATTTGTGCTACATGTAAAAAAATCAACTGCATGGTTTTTGCTCCAAACTACATGGGATTAGGATAAGTTGGGTATGTCTGCAAAGGGGAGACCTGTGGCTACCCACAGAACACATTTTCATTCAGATATCTTGAGTTGAGAGGTCAAATGTGGCTCAGTTTTAGCAAAATGGCCAAACACTGAAATTAAATGGTATGGTCCTTAAAGATGCTTTTGTATACACAGCTCTGTTGTAAAAGAAAATGTTGCTCCCAGTGTGTTTACCCTGTATACAAACGTATGCCAAATCAACTCAGGTTTAATGGTTTCCTTTCTAGCCGACTCAACGGGCACCCACTCCCTGTACACCACTTACAAGGATTATGAGATCATGTTCCATGTGTCCACCCTGCTGCCCTACACACCCAACAACAAACAACAGGTAAGGTCATTGAACAGCAATTGTTAGACGAAAGTACACGATACTTAGATTAGGGATGGGCATTTTCAGTTCTTTCAATATTCAAGTACTCGAATTACATTATGAACGTGTAATCGATTACTCACGAATTATATATTTTACTGTAAAAATATAATTATGGGAGGTACGTACTGAACATCAGTTCCGCTAGTGTTTCCAGTCGGACACGGACCTCCCCGGCATGGCCTGTTGTTTACAAGGAAGCAGCGTCTGGCTGTCAGAGAACATTATTAAATCATAATGAACCATTTATGTGAATAAACGGCCAACACTGTAAACCAAGTGCGTTTCCAAACGCAGTTACTGAACAACAGCAACAAGTCCTTCAGTCACGTTGTAACATTCAGCTGCCAGACGTCACAGCGGTGTGGACTTCTGTTCTGTGTTGCTTCACACTAACTGTCAATCAACAGCCTAAATCATAAACACAAAGCTCAAATATATCTTATCTTCTCCGCTCCGGTATCATCACATTGGCGTGTGCTAACAGGGCTTGCGGTTAGCTGGTGTTAACAGGGCTAGCAGAAGATGTGATGTGACGTCACTCGAATACTGACGTCAACAACGAGGACTCGAGTACTCGAGTAATCGTACCCATCCCTAACTTACATAAAGCACATATCAGTTTCCTTTTACAAAAGAATGAAGAAAGAGTGTTAAGACTCTAACCCAAGATGGAATTGAGCAAGATTTTTATTTGCTCTTTGGATTGTGAATAATGGACTGACTTTGTGGACAGTGTGACTGCAGGGGGCGATTTTTCCAGGTATACTGGTTCACCCTCTGACCTAGCATGTGTAAGCTCCTGATCAGTGATTTCAGATCAGTGAAGATGTATTGTTTGTTTACATCATATATATTAGCCTGGGTTCTGTTGATTTTCAGCTTTGAGAGGGCTCTTCATATGTATAAACATTGATTACTCAGGCCCAGATTGTATAAAAACTTCTTATTTTTTTTAGGTTAGGATATCTGCTTTCATATTTTGTGGGTAAAGAGCTCATCTGATGCTAATAACATTTCACTCTCTTTACACAGCTAAGTTGGTAATAAAATTGTCAAGTTAATGCACTAAGAACAATTTTTCTATGATATTTGACTATTAACAGCATATCACATGAGGTACTGTGGTGTGGGTGTGGTCAGCAAGTGCAGAAAGCCCTAATAATGTCCCTTTCGACTGCAAGAGCTTACCAAGGCACACCATGCTGTGTAGGCTGTTTCACGGGTTTTGAAAGTGTCTCCATTTGGAACAACATGGTTACAAGAACCATATAATCAGAATCAGGTTCCTGGAACCTGCTTTAGTCTCTGCTCGGGAGGTGATACTAAAATCTTGGTTTATTGGGTGACTTGGCAAAACCTTTATAAATATGCGCTGTCAGAGGACTACAGCACAAAGCAGCCAGCGAAAAGTTAACTGCACAAACAAATGGCAAAACAATGCAAACTGCAATTTGTACAAATGGGTGCAAGTATTTGGGGAGAATAGAGTGTCTAGCTTTAATACCTTGTGTGCACAGTTTATTAAAAAAAACATAATGGTAATGTGGGAGCAGTGCCGCTGTCCCAGGACAACAAGCAGGACGTGATGGGAAAATGGTTTCCTCTCAGTGGTTATAGCGAAGCAGCAGTGGCCGGAGGAGGCAGCTTTTCTCCCACAGGCAGAAGGGGGAAAAGCCACCCGTTGCTCATGGGAGAAAAGCACTGAAAAAAGTGTCACTGGTTGTGATCATCTTCCAACAAAAAATAGGTTAGTTAAATAGCATGATGCTTCATGACGGTGTTGATGTAACAACACAGTCATTTAGTGGGATCTCAACTTGGTTGTTTACAACACTGATCTATAATAAGTGGGGAAAAATAAAGTAAGACTACAAAACGAGTAAGCCTGGAGCACCTCCTACTCTTCATGGCTGGTCCTCCAAGTAATGGAAAAGGAAACAAAAGAAAGAACCTGAATTTCATGGTCCCAGGTCAAGGCAAATTTCAGATTCACTCTTGGCAATCGTAAAGGGCCAAAAGATTGGCTTATGGGGATGGGCGGAGTAATTGTGTGTCCTGACCATGGTACCTCATGCTTTCAGAGCCTCTGGTTGCTTCATGCTTAACCCCACTTTCTCTTGTCTGTGTGTGATTTCCCAGTTACTGCGGAAGCGGCACATAGGGAATGATATCGTCACCATCGTTTTCCAGGAACCTGGGGCACTGCCTTTCACCCCCAAGAACATTCGCTCCCATTTCCAGCATGTCTTTGTGGTGGTGCGCACACACAACCCCTGCTCGGACAATACCTCTTACAGGTGAGGGTCACTATTACCATATATAAATCTATCATAGCATGTAGCTACACATACACACACATACACACACAGCACACCAACTGAGGAA
>OMLB01036841.1:6091-22987 GCA_900302555.1 Myripristis jacobus | reverse complement strand
GTGAGGACATTCATTTTAGCAGGTCCTCACTTCTTCAAGAGGGTTAGCGTAAGTAAGGACATAGGTTTACGTCATGTTGTTGTCATATCACAAGAAGCAGAAGCACACGGTGACATCTTGCAAATCATTCATGTTTACCTACAGTACATGGAACAGCAATACCCATGCTGGCAACCGTAAGGTCAGGCCAGATACTACTTGGTATCTGGTTCTGACAGTATGGCAGGGCAATATGGCCAGATACCGCGGATGACTATTAGCGCTTTCATAAGATATTAACACAAGAGATTTCTTATTAACAGTCATGTGGATATGATTACCAAGCAGGTAAAGGCAAATAAGAGAGCAGCTACAACAGTGCAATAAGTTAAGATAATTACATCACCTTACTGTGCTGCTGCCTTTAAAATCGCAGACAATATCTAGTCTTATATCACAGTACTGATAAAATATCAGCATATCACCCCGCCCTAGATCTCGAGAAGGAATGAGAACCGATATCAGTGATCTGCTGCCATGTTTGCCACTTGTGTTAAAATATTTCTGTGACTGATGATATCAAGTAGGAAATATCTGAGCTTTGAGAAATGTCCTGCATGCCCAACTTGTCATTACCAATAGGAATCTAATGTTTAAGGTTTGTCTCAGTCCAGACTTGATTTTTATGTTAATACTAGGGCTGGGTAAAATAACAGTTTTCTGATTAATTGCAGTTTTCATTTGGTATTGTAAGTGCAGTATCCCTAAATTAATCGACGTGGAGTATTGAATTGAAGTTGGTATTAAAATAAATCATAATTGTGTTTGGAAATCCATGCCAGTACCCACTGATTGCAGCATTAAGGCTTATTTATGCTCAACGTTAAGTACTGATATGGATACGGATAGAGCCTTCTGTCCGTACTCTGCATTCACTTTGTCCGTACTTCTGAAAGTTTTCATAAGGCTTATGGAAACGGACTGAACGGAGCAACACCACTGCAAATCGCGGGGGCAGTGTAGCCTATAGTTCAAGAGAAACCAGTCTGTGAACGAGACACGAAGAAGTCAGTCGCTCTCAAGCATGTGGGCAGAGACTTTTACAACGTTTCAAACGGGCGTATCAATTTTTGGTATGTTAACGGAGTGAAAATGCACCTTTAGGGTTACGGTTAGGTTTAGAATTAGGGTTAGATTAGTTAAAAAGGATCAATGTAGTCAGTGAAGATCCTCATTAATGGACACACCTGTCTATGAACATGTGTGCACATCACCCCTTTTCTGTTACCATAACACTGCACTTCTGCATGCATGTGTGTATTTATTTCAGTCCTACACTGGTTGTCATAGAAAACTCTTTCTCAGTCCTTGAAAGGATTTAGGCAGCTGAATAGTGGCGCTTCTGGCTCTGTAACACATGCTGAAAAGAGGAAGCCCTTTGTCAGCTCGCTTCTGCTATTACCTCCATGGTCTCCTTCCAAACAGGACTCCAATGAGAGTAAATGAGTCGCAGCCTCTGTTGATAAGCTCCATTACATAATCACACATGGAGGAGATGGTTTTGATGATGATGATGATGATGATGGATGATGATGGTGATGATGACAAGGAGGAGGATTACTTAGAGTAGAAGGGCTAGAAGCTTAAATTGAGACGTGCAGTACATTGCTGAGTTGAAATTACTTGAAAAGTGAGCATCATTCTATTTTGATTTGCATTTGATGTGTCACTGACATCCAGTTTACCACCAACCACAAAGGAGACTTTACCTCCTTTTTGCTATATATTTGACAGCAGCATGATCACCTTCCTTCTCTCTCTCAGGCTATCTCATCTGTGTATGTATGATGTATGAATGATTTGATCTGTCTTTCTATCTATGTAACACACCCAAGCAAAAGACTTACAGCAAAATTGAACTTTGTTAGAGTGTTCTGTTGCATAGTTCCCTGGGTGTTATATGGGAGTCCACATGGTGGTGAAATATCCTCATTATTTGCTCGGTGCTCCTCTCGACAGCTAATCTACAATAATGTATTTCTATCTCTCCAATCACCTCCATAGTGCCGCAAAACAACTCCCAAAATAACACTTTTAGCACCTAAATAACCGCCAACAAAGTGGATTATACTAATATAGAAAACAACAAATCCTGGTTCCCAATTTTTGAAGGAATTAAACGATTCTATTCTTGTTATTTTCCTATTTGAATTGGAAAGTAGATCCAGCGGTAGCAATTACAGGAAACTTCTGCATTGCAGCCTTGTGCCAGGGAGAAACGACTTGATAGATAACTTTAAATGACTTTATGATGATAAATTACTTTAATTACAAGAAAAAATTGGCATTGGGACTTTTTTTTTGTTGGTATAATCTTCTTTGTTTGCATTTCTTTATGTTGCTTTGCTGCATTATAGAAGTGAATGGAGAGATGGAAGTACAGTATTCTGGATTGGCAGCCCAGCAGAGCACAGAGCATCTAATGAGGAGATTTCCCCAACATGTCACACCATGTCACATATCACACCCAGGAAACTGTACAACCCAACACTCGACCAAAGTTTGTTTTTCCAAACTGCTCATTATTGAATTTTCATATAAATGTTTTCAGATGCAGTTTTTTTTGCACAATTGCGTGACTGAAAAAAAAATACTTAACTGATTCATTTGGAATTTATGAATCGATTGTAATCACAAAAGATAAGAATTGCGATTCTTACCTGAATTCTTTCCCTTACAGCGTTTTGTGTGGGCCACTGACTAGATTATAACAGGATTAAAGCTGCAATGAACTGGCTCTTAGTCCTTTGGGGATGACTTATTGTGTTCGAAGAAATCCCATCTGTCATCTAGGGACTGACAGAGAGAGGCCATAATAACCTAATCAGGGGCTCTCTCTCTCCCTCTCTTTCCCTCTCTCTCTCTCAGCTTATTTTCCCCCTTTGTCTCTCTGTATCACTCTCTGTCTCTTTCTTTCTTCTACTCTCTCTCTGTCTCTCTCTCTCTGTCCATTTGTCTTTGTCAGCACAATGCAGCTATAGTGGAGTATTTTGGATCCCCTCTCTTTATTACAATATGCAACAAAGACTGGCTCTTTCACAGCTCAATCAGCATGAGTCCTTGGCCCTGTACTGGCTGTACTGTACACCTGAATTACAGTGTAGTAGATAGACAACAACTGGACCCTTTCTCTCTTTAGCTCTCTCTCTGTCACACACTCACGCACAACAGCTATTCAGACATAGACACTCCTGATAAGGTACAGGTTATACCAAAAAAACTTCATGATACCCCAAACATCCCAAAAGGAGCAAAAGATTTAAAAGAAGTACGGGCCCTCTGACACTGCTGCCCTGCTGGATTGGTGCATTTTTGGGGAATGCAAGTACTGAGAGAGTATGGTTTGTACATTTTGGCCTGAGGGTGGCGCTAGAGAAAAGGTAATGTGATCACCAAAGTTGACAGGGTTCATCCTCTGAGTAGCGCGAATGTGCTTCCTAAATTTCATGGCAATCGGCCCTGTACATTTTGAGATATCAAATTTGACATTTTGGCCTAAAGGTGGTGCTAGAGAAAAGGCCATGGTGACACCAAAATCAAGAGAAATCTTCCTTTGGGGAGTATAAATTTACTCACCAAATATCATAGCAATCCACTGATTAAATATGGTGATATCTCATGCGTAAAGGTGACATTTTGATCTTAGTTTGGTGATAGAGGAAAGGCCATGAGCTCATCAAAATTAATATGGTTCATCCTCTGGGGAGCATGACTGTGTGTATTAAATTTCATGGGAAGATTTTGAGATATGTTGCCTTGGGGTGAAGTATTGAATGGAAGATCATGCGGACTGACACAGCTAATCAATCGAAGAACAAAATGAAAATGGCAAACAGACATGTGACACTAAATGACATCAAGACTCAACACGGCAAAATTCAGCTACGAATAAGATGGGTGTGTTATGGGCCCAGACACTCCCCAATGAGAGAAGAGACTCTAGACTAACTGGTCTTTAATCACTGTCAGTTTTTAGTGCTGTTGTTCCTGAGTATTTCCTTAGAAAAATATTGAGCACGTTTACGTGCACACCTTATTCCTGTATTAACCACAATATTCGCAATATTCTGTTTGCGCACGTGTCATGTAAACACGCACCGAACCCGATTAAGGTCATATTCCGGTTGGAGAGAATTCCGAATAAAACCCCTAGCATATGCCTGTTCCAACCGGATTACTGTGGCATGTAAACACCTTAGTCGGAAAATGCCCCGAACCGGAATATTCAGTCACGACTGCGCATGCTCGACTCGCAAGGAATTCTGTGGCATCTTTGTTGCTATGGTTACTGCAAGCGGGGGAAAACAGCATGGCAAACAGCAGCAAGAGCCAGGAGACTGCAGTCTGCCTTCAGCTAATGAAAGACTTAAATATCATGGAGTATATCGATGGGAGAAAACACAGAAATAGCGACAGAAGAAGACGAAAAAGAAGAAGAAGACGAAGAAGAAGACGACGAAGAAGAACACTTCTTCGTCTGTTTTTCCGGCAGACCAGACGCCTATACGCGTATTGCTGCCCCCCGCAGAGTGTCGCTTTACGTAAGAGACTGGAATATGCCAAAACACGGGAACATGCCAAGTGACATGTAAACGGAATATTCCAGTTGCCGCAGTGCAGTTACCTTAGCCGGAATATTGACCCGAACCGGAATATGGCGTGCATGTAAACGTAGTCATTGTTAGTACAGAGTAGTCGTAACAGTAAAAGCCTCCACATTTACAAGTTGGAAGGATACACCGAAGTACAGACAGTAATCTGTGTTTGTTTGTTCTCAGGTTGTGTTGTTTAATGTGTATTTTGTATCTGGGACATTTTCATAAACTACCTCTACAACATTACTGTTTACTTGAAATACTTTTCTATAAGTTAATACACTGGTGGAGGCCAGCTGTAACAGGGGGGTTAGGATTAGATCCTGAGATTCATTTACAAATGAATAGCATCTGTAAAGACCAGTGTCAGGGGAAAATTATCTTTGAGAGTAGCTATTTTCTTTACTAAGTTGCTCCTGCCTATTAACTTGTTACTTTACATAGCTACTCTTTATTAAAAGTAACTTGTTAGTGTACTTTTAAGTTGCCCACTTTAAAGTTTGCTTTTTAAATCTGTTTTTTGGTGATGTCAGCACATACTTACAAGGGAAAGTTGTTCAGTCAAATTTTTACTTGAGTTGAATTACTGCAGTACATGCTTTGAAAAATTCTTAAGTATTCAACAGTACAGTACATTTAACAGTACATTGTCTTTTTAATAGCAACACATTGCTGCTTTGTTTTCACAGCACATTTACGGAACATTGTAACTCCTAACCACCTAATGATTGCCCTGACTTGCTTGTAGAACCACTCTGCTACAGAAATGTACTTGCAGCCATTGGGTTAAGTAAATGGAACAGATGTGTTTTATTTTGACAGAAAATGCCTTGCCTGTGGTCGTTTCACAGAACTGGATGATGTAGCTATACTTCTGTTATATTAAACCCAGTTGAGAGTGGGCACTGTGGTCGGTTTTTCTCCTGTGACAAACACAGCTTGTTGCCAATCGCATTTTAAAAAAAGAAAAAAGTCCAACAGCTGACTTCAAAGCCATGCTTAAAAGTAATAAGCAATGGCCACCTTCACAGAAATGTAGTGGAGTCAAAAGTACAATATTTGTCTTCGAAATATAGTGAGGTCAAAGTCATAACTTTCCAAAATAAAATCAAAAACTGTACTTAAGTATGGTATTTTCTAACTCTCTTTCACTCATAACAGTAACCAACAGATCAGCCTCAGCCTCAGAATCCAGATGGTATGGTTTGAGTCCATTTATTCTCCATTCTTAGAAAAACACAGCAAACTCTCTTGGAGTAAATACCACGAGACACCAAGTAGCTGCACCGACCCCATTTTCTCTTCCAGAAGATGCCAACAACATGGCAGCATGGCTGACACTGACACATTTCCAGCTTTCAGCTTATTCCGATGTGCCAGTCAGCTGACTTACCAACAACAGTCACATTGGCATCAGTAGCTAAACCAAGAAGTCCACATCCCACCATTCAAACAAAGGCCATAGAGCAGCATGTGCATTGTAACGTACTGGGGGTGAGTCACTAATGATGAGGTGTATAGAAACACACATTTCCTTGTAATTAGATGTTTAATGCTCATGCCAGATCTCACACACAGACATACACACGGCTTTATACTACCTTTTTTGATCCTGTCATGATGTTTGGTAAACAATCAATCATAACCTTTTGCGAAAACCATATTAATGCAGTGTGGTGCACTACTCTCATCTTAGTAAAATAACAACAATATAACAGAAAGATTAAAAAAAAAAAAAAGGTTTATCATGGGAAAGTGACACCACATTGGTTTATACAGGTGTTTTTGATGGGTGGAAGCAATCCTACAAAAGTGTGGTAACTATAAATGATATCATCACCACTTTATTTTATTTATTTTGCTTGGTAACAACATATCTAAGACTGGCAAGACAGCCAACAGTGACATATTTTTAGAAGAGACTTCAGACCTCCAATCAGACTGAAGATTTGAGTGGAATGTGCACTGACTGTCACAACAGGCTTGCCCGCAGGATTACCTTCAGTACCGTGTCCTTAAGGCCGACTACTGCATCTCGTTGCCATGTGCAGTTGTGTTCAAAATTATTCAACCCCCATTGCAGTGAAGGGTTTTTAGGAAATGTAACATTTATTTTTTTATCTTGTTTATAATGAAATCTTACAGGGACTTGTAAATTAGCTAAATGCAACTAAAACAACAATACTTTTTCTAATACACTAACAAATGTCCTTTTTGTGATTTCCTCAATGACAAAATTATTCAACCCCTTAAAGATTACCACTCTTAAGAGGTTTCAATCAGGTGTTTTCAGTCAGGTGTTGAAAACACCTGTAGATGTGAACAGAACCATAACGAGCAACAATTAAGCAGATTTAAAAGGACTGAGATACTCAGCTCCTTTTAGACAGTTAATGGTGTCTTTGCAACATGGTGAAGTCCAGGGAATGGTCAAAGAAGTCAAGAGAGGAGGTAATTTCTCTCATAAGCAAGGTTATGGATATAAAAAGATAGCAAAGACATTAAGCATTTCAAGAGAAACAATTGGAAGCATAATTCGCAAGTTTAAAGCTAAAGTCACAGTGGAAACGCTACCTGGGCGTGGCAGAAAGAGGATGCTGTCGGCGACTGCTGCCCGTACCTGAAAAATCCCTGGGTGACAGCTGAGGAACTGCGACAGGACTCAGGTTTCAGCCCAGACAATAAGGCGCACACTGCAAGATAAAGGCCTCCGTGCCAGAACTCCCAGGCGCACCCCCCTGCTGACTCCAAAGCACAAGAAGAGTCAACTCCAGTATCCCAAAAACCACAAAGGTTTTGGAATACTGTTCTCTGAAGCGACGAGACAAAATTGGAACTCTTTGGGCCAATGGATCAACGATATGTCTGGAGGAGGAGGAACGAGGCCTATAAAGAAAAGAACACCTTGCCTACTGTGAAGCATGGCGGTGGGTCAGTCATGCTCTGTTGTGTTTGTTGTTGTTTCGCATCTTCAGGTCAGGGAATCTCCAGTGTGTGCAAGGTACCATGAATTCAGTTAACTACCAGGAGATCTTGGGTGCAAATGTCATGCAGTCAGTGACAAAGCTGAAGCTTGGGGGACGTTGGACCTTCCAACAGGACAGTGATCCCAAGCATACCTCCAAATCTACCATGGCTTGGTTGCAGAAGAAGGGCTGGAAGATTCTGGAGTGTCCATCGCAATTGCCTGACTTAAATCCCATAGAAAATCTCTGGTGGGACTTGAAGAAGGCAGTTGCAGCACGCAAGCCCAAGACTGTCAATGAACTGGAGGCCTTTGCCCATGAGGAATGGGCTAAGATACCTGTACATCGCTGCAAGAAACTTGTATCAAGCTATGTTTCACGTCTGAAGGACGTTATTACTGCCAAAGGGTGTTGTACTAAGTACTAAGGATGTATGTGACTAAGGGGTTGAATAATTTTGTCAGTGAGGTAATCACAGAAAGGACATTTGTTGGTATATTAGAAAAAATATTGTTGTAATTTAAGTTGCACTTGTCTATTTTACAAGTCCTTATTTGATCTGATTATAAACAAGATAAAAAATAAATGTCAAACTTGCTGAAACACTTCACTGCAGTGGGGGTTGAATCATTTTGAACAAAACTGTATGTTCTTAAAGGTTAATTTTTTATTCATTAGGCAGTGTTTGACACTTTTTTTGATGTCGAGACATCCCATAAATAATTTTAAGGTCACATCAAATAAATGCTTGAAGAAGTCATTCTATGTTTGTGAAAGTATATTCTAGATACACAGCAACACAGACCCTTCTCTTTATGGGTTGTAATTCTTGGTACATCCTTGACAGATTTATTATGACAAACTCGTCCCATTTCTCAGCACACCAGTCAGGCAGCTCCTGGTTGTCGTTCCTCAGGCTTCTCAGCCTACTAATGGAGACAAGGGGATGTGTAAAGATAGATATAGATATACACTTGCCACAACACTTTGGGGATTAATGTTTCTCAGATTTCCACAGAAAACTGCAAATGATTGAACTATAAGCTCATGAAATTGAATTTTATCACCAAAGAGACCATGTAACATCCATAGACAGACATTTTGAATTAGACATTTCTTTGACCCACTTGATGTCCAAAACTTTCGACTTTAGAAATTAGAAATAATTTGATTTTTTTTTTCACTTTAGTCAATGATTGACAAAAGTGAAATGAAAAGTGAATGACTCTTTTCTTAGATCCCTAATTATCCTTCATCATTTCTAGTACAAGTAATGAAATCACTACCTCCACCGAGGAGGTATGGATGGATTTGAATGACATTTAGAGAGAAGGCATCCAGCAAAGATGTGGATAATTTTTCAGGCCAGTTGGCCTCTAGGTAGCCTGGCAGTGGGTGAGTCTTAGCACAGACAGGGCCCTAGTTTCTAAATGCATTCCCTGGGTCATCATAAGTCAAATTAGAATTGGCCAGTTTTCCAAGCTGGTTGGCCAGTGCAGTTTTCCATGCTGATTGGGGCATATCCTATGACCGCAGAATTGCCGAAAGGGAACATGACTGCGCACAAACAGAGCCAGAGCTTCCCAGTATGACCATGGTGGAAGTCTACGCTCTAATAAGCACCTTCTTGTTTATATTTGAGGTCATTTCCTGCAAAATGGAAATACAAACATGGAGCACACTAAAGTGCTGTTCAGACCTGGCATTAACATTTTTCCCGGGTGATTTGATCACAAGTGGACAGTGCTAAGTACAGATTCTCGTTCAAGAACCTGTACTCACTCAAACAACATTCGGTGGTGGCCTGTTCTCAACTGAATTTAGACTCAATCTGAATATATCTGGATACAAAGCACTAGGTCTGAACAGGACCGAAGTTCTTTCTACAACCTATTGATGTGCCTCATCACACCGTGGAATCAAAACTGGAAAATGCCAGCCTCTAAAAATGCAAGACTAATCAAGCAGAGTGCTCTTGTCAAAGTTCTCATGCTGAAGAAGTACAGCTGTGAAGACCCACAGAAGGCCAGCTTTTAAGATTTTAAAAGTTTGCATTCCTCTGTCTCTCTTTGAACGACTCTGGATGGAATCTGCAGTCAGAAGAGACCTTTAAAGAGGGACTTCTTGGCTCACAGGGGAGCCAAGTGGGCCTGCAGTCCAGTGAAAGTCCTTGTGAGTTCAGTCAGTGCTTCAACAGCCATAGCCACTGGCAGGCACCTTTTGCTGTCCCTCTGTTACTGAGAATGTATGTTCTGAATGTAGTTCAAAGAAATCAAGCAGAGACTGCATTCCCTGCCCTCCTGATCGTGTGCTGGCAGTAGCACAGCTTCTATACATCCATCATGTGATATTTGGGCCTTCACACATGGCTGTGGAAACTCAAACACATATCTACATGACATTCCATATTATGTTTGGATTGCTTACTTTAGCTCCATCTGTGAGGCACCCACAGAGGCAAGTGATCCTTGAGGGCACCCTTGGGCCCTAGCTGACAGAATTTCCACATTGCTGTTACTGTCCCAACCTTTGACCTGGGAGGGGTACTGAGTGAGTGGTTTCTCTGGAGCCTTGTTGGTCCTGCTTCCCTCATGTGCAATGTTGAGTGTGTTTATTTACCCGTTATGGTTTGAGCTTATTGGGCTACAACTCAGATTTTTGGAGTGAGAATAGAATAGAGGTAAAGATAAGATGGTTTCTAGTGTCACAGTATCTACATTTGGAAACAAATCTACCATATCAGATATTTAATTTGTCATTGAATTGACCTACAGCTAAACTACAACACTCTTTTTCATGTGTCTTTCTTTTTTAAGACCATTTATCCACAGGGGACATGTGCCTTCCAGTAGTGAAGACAACTAAATTGCCCTTTGTGAAAAAAAACCTCTGGTAAATATTATGACACCTTGCAGACATACTACTGTAGCAAGACAACTGCACTGTTGGCTACCTGTGCCAGAGGCTGTGTCATTTCAGCATCACTGGGATGTGCATAGTTAATAGAAGAGCTTCTGATTAGAATTTCTTCTATTGTGCTCAGGGCTGGGTAAAACGCATGAATAAGTTGCGTGTACTGTTGTGCCTGTTATGTACTTGGTATCAAATATGATGGACAGGTATCTTGATCATAAATCACTGACAGAAGTCAAGAGAGAGCAGGTTTCAGTATGTTGTCCTTGATTGAATCAGGTCAGATATCTAAGGCATGTGCATTACAGGAAGTTGGATCCATTTAAGGGCTTATAGCCAGTATGGGTTGCTCTTTCTGTTCTGGTCTGGTCTTACTCTGTAGGAGACTGGAGCCAGAGATTGGCTGTGAATCTTTATTGCTGTGTGAGCAGGGAGCAGGTGAACTAGCTGAACCGGATGACCTGGGGTTCATCTGACTGCCCTGCCATGTGTCTGCACTGACAGAATTTATCTAACTGACAGATTAGCAGCAACAAAGAAAAGTGAATTGGGGTAAATGGAGGCCCTTGACCTACTCAGATATTCAAAATATTGCTGTTATTCTAATACAAATGATTTTCTCAGTCAAGTCAGACATTCTTGTGTCACAACAACGAGCCCTGGCATCAGCAAAAGAGAAGCTGACCTTATTCCAAATATTATTTTTGTATTTTTTTTATATTAGCCACTGCATCAGCAACTCGAGTATTAATTTCTGTTGAGGTCCAAGCAGTATGTTAAAGTATAATGCCTCTTTTCAAAGACCTCAGTCCGGCCTTGCAGTGTTAATTTGAAAAGCTGATATCCTATTTTGATTTAGTTTTAGTCTTAGTCTGTTGACTAAAATGCATTTTAGTTTTAAGTGCATTTTAGTCATTTAAATAGTCTAGCTTACACTGACAAAAACAAGTCAGCAAAACAATTTCAGTCAATAAAAATAGAAGTTTTAATATAGCTCTTTTCACATTTTTACTCTGTACATTCCTTATGAAAATATTTGTTAGTGACCTTTATGCACAGATTGATCTACATTCATTGTTATAGCTTCTTATTTGTGCCAACCTTTTTTTTTTCATACTGTATGTAATATTAAAAGTAAAGTTGGTCTATGGATCTGTTCCCTTTTAAGGTCAGAAGCTGTGTGTTCACTTGTCTATTTCTTGCATTTTTGACCAGTTTTTATTTATGTCACAATATTTTATCACTTTTCTTTCGTTAACAAAGATTCGTTGTTTAGTTTTTGCCTTGTTTTTGTCGCTGATGAACATTGTTAGTCATAGCTTTAGTCAACAGAATCAACAGTGCAGCATTATTTTCCAGCAGAGTTAAGCTAGACTCGGATTACAGAGAGCTTGATTTTTCAGTGAATTTTTCCCCCCCTTTGGGTTGACACTACATCTCTTATCTGAGATCTGAAGTCATGCTCAAGGCGATATCTTATCAGCGACATCTGTAACATAATATAATCCTCTGGCTAGAATGGGTAGATGTTCATGTTTTCCATAAATTTCCGTGGATTTCTAATTTTTTATTCCCCCTTTTCTTATTTTAATCGACTCTCTATTAAATCGTTTCTCCCAGCTTTTCTCTGCCTTACTTACTCTTCCCCCCAAACACATATGACACACATACACTCACAGACACCTTCCCCATCCAAACATATAAGTGGCTGTGGGGTGTGTCGGGTGTGAAGTCACAGAACGGGAATCTGGTCCATTCAGGTTTGGCCTCAAACTTTCTTAGATGTCAGGTCAAAGGCACAAAGGTATGCATGAGAAGGAGAAGATGACAGCTTATGTCATGTGTATCTCGAGGCCACCAAACATTGGTTCAGTTCTTCTGTCTGGATTATTTGTACCAGTGATTAAAAACACCAGCAGAAGACAGAGAAAAATAAATAAAATCAATACAAACCAGATACAAAGTGAGGTAATTACAAAAAACAAATGACATCAACCATAAGCAAAGAGGAGACTGGTACAAAAACAACATATTGCTTAGTTAACAAGTATCCAGTTTGAAATAAGATTAAATAGCTGTGATCCAGATCAACACTTAATGTTTTAAAATAAATATATATCTTAAGTATATTTAGAAATACAGTCATTTGTACACCTATGAGTGTAAAAATTTACTGTAATAACACATAAACTGGAGGTAAAACGTTTTGAAAGTAGTTCAACTCTGAAGCTGTACAGACATCAGCACACTTGTTAGCAATATACTGAAAATAGTACACTTTTAATAAGTATACAAATATTCACTACCAGTCAAAAGTTTGGACACACCTTCTCATTCAGTGTTTTTTCTTTATTTTTACTACTTTCTACATTGTAGATACATACTGAAGACATCAAATATATGAAGCAAGATATATGGAATTATGTAGCAAAGAATTTTTTTTTAAATAACTCTAAATATGTTTTACATTTTAGATTCCTCAAAGTAGCCACCCTTTGCTTTGTTGACAGTGCTCCAAAAAAAAAATCCCAAACCCTTGGCCTTCTCTCAATGAGCTTCATGATGTAGTCACTTGAAATGGTTTTTACTTCACAGTTGTGCCTTGTCAGGGTTCATTTGTGGAATTTCTTGCCTTCTTAATGGGGTTGGGACCATCAGTTGTGTTGTGCAGAGGTCAGGTTGGTACACAGCTATAACAGCCCTTTTTGACAACTCTTAGAATTCATATTAAGGCAAGAAGCAATCAGCTAAGTAAAGAGAAACAACAGTCCATCATTACTTTAAGAAGTGAAGGTCAGTCAGTCCGGAAAATTGCAAAAACTTTGAATGTGTCCCCAAGTGCAGTCGCAAAAACCATCAAGCGCTTCGACGAAACTGGCTCACATGAGGACCCCGCCCAGGAAGGGAAGACCAAGAGTCACCTCTGCTGCTGAGGATAAGTTCATCTGAGTCACCAGCCTCAGAAGTCGCAAGTTAACAGAACCTCAGATTAGAGCCCAGATAAATGCCACACAGAGTTCTAGTGGCAGACACATCTCTACATCAACTGTGCAGAGGAGACTGCGCCAATCAGGCCTTTATGATCAAATAGCTGCTAAGAAACCACTACTAAGGAAAAGTAACAAGCAGAAGAGATTTGCTTGGGCCAAGAAACACAAGGAATGGACATTCCTTGTGTTTAGTATTTCATCAAGCTCGTTCCAAATCTGTGGTCCTCTGCACACAATGCTAAAGCTTGTACATTTTAGTCTTCGTTTTTTTCCAGTAGTAGACATAACCAAACCAAATTTCACATTTATTCAGCTTATTCCATGCTTATTTTGTCTGCTGAGTCTAATCTTCACATGTCAGCAGTTTTACTCAGAGCAACTTTAAGTGAGCTGTTATGGCATCATTTTATGTCATTGAAAAACGAGCTGGACTTGTACTTCAGAGTTTCACACGCTAAAAAAGGAGTTTGTCTATGATTTATGTTTCACTGGACAGAGTTGTTAAGGTGCACTCACACTAGGCCATTCATACCGTCCCCAAGCACGTTTGACCCCAAAGTCCGGATTATTTGACTAGTATGATTGCTCCGTTCCGTGCTTCAGTACAGTACACTTCCTCAGCTCTGGCACGGTTGGAGGAGGTGTGCGTCAGTACGGTATGGGTGTTCATGCGCGAACACATGCACGGTCACGCACGCAGCGCGTAAAACGTGGATATGGCGTAAATCATGCGACCGGGTTGGGGTAATGTGAGTGCAGGCCAGCAGGGGACTGGGGAGGGGGGCCATTCGTGCTTCAGAACGGTATGGAACAACCAGGCCCAGTGTGAGTGCACCCTTAGTCAGGAGTCTGTTAAAGGAGTTTTACTTGAATGGAGCAGGTCTTTTTGCTTATACTACTGGTCCTTATTGTCGTACAATAGAGGGGTCCACCAAAATGTTACTTAGGCTGCCATTACCTTTTCTGCCAATTCTGTTTTGTTTTCCTCACATTTGTCAAAGATCAGATGTTTTCTAATAAGAACCAACAACAAAAAGGAGTCGTATTTGTAAACTCTGGAATCTGGACAACATGAATATGTGCTACAAAGTCAAACCGTGATTCTGAAGTATTTGATGTACATGTGATTTAAACACTTACATTAAAATTCATAATGTTGCTGTGATGAGCAAATTACATCTGCAGCAGCCTGGCTGAGTCAGCACTAGTATGAAGGACAATGAGACACAGCAACAGCCAGAAAGACAAAATATCGACTTCACAGGTATTTGGGGATACGCCTCAATTCAAGGCAAAACTTGAGGGGACATACTGAAACCAAATGTGTTGGAATAATTGGGAGAACAGACATGAATATAAAATCTCTGATTCATATTGGTATCAGATCCGGGTTACACCCTAGAATAGATAGAAACAAAAAATCCAATACGAGTAACAGTTCAGAATCGAACACAGTGTAGCCTTGTCCTTACATAACACCAACACCGATGCACCCCCCCCGCAAACACACACACACACACACGCACACACACACACACAGAAACTGGCCTTTGAGTCAGAGCCAGCAGTGGAAAGCAGAGCGGCTGAGAAAGCAGCCGGTTGTCCCTGGTGATTACGGTGCAGGAAAGACCCCTTTTCACCTGCCACTAGCCCTCGCCCCCGCCCACCACCTCACAGCGCTCAGAGAACAGGCCCGTTGTTGGACACAGGACCCAAACAAAGGCAACCCTGTCCCCCCCACCTTCCACCACCCTCCCTCTCCTCTTGCTCACCCTACTCTCCATATCTGTGCCTGAGCTTTGATTTCCTCCCTGGTCAGGCCGACAGATACCTGAGCAGCGGAGCAGAGGGTGAATCAGGCACGGAGCTGACTGGCAACATCCCCCCGTCTTTCCATCCTTGTCTTCATCTCTCTCTCCCTCCCTCCCTCCATCCCTTCCTCCTGTTGCTCTCCTCACTGTTCCTTCCACATTATCCTCAGGACACAGAATTGGCCAATTAGGGAAACCTTATATGGTGGGAGTAGTTTTTAGAGGGCTCTGATGGGCTCAAAGGGAATAGGATTTCCCCAAAGTTTTGTGTCTAGGACAAAAAGAAAGCTAGGACTTTTTTAAGCCAACAGTGATTGCATTTTTAATTCCTGGAACTAATATTTGAGTAGTCAAAAGTGGTACTCATTTGCTGGAATTTTGTTTTCTTTTTAGTTGCATCTTCCTCTCATTGTTACTGAGCGCTGGATACTGGCTGGATGCTCCAAATGCTAATTGTTAGACTTCCTCTCGGCTGTCCCTTTAACTCGAAATTCATGGCCCTGCGTTGGCCGGTTAGCTTATCGACAGGTTTGGGATTTGGAATGAGTTTTTAGAGGTAAATAACTGCTTCCATTATGCAGATGATACACCATGTTTACTGAATGAAATACAGGAGTGCACAAAGTCACTGAAATGAACTGAAGTGAATTTTCTGTTTCTAACTCAGCGTCCCTCTTTCTCCACCAGGATGGGGTCATCTCAGTCAAGGACATCGACCTGGTTATGTCAGAGGGGCTGGGAATGCGTTACGCCTTCATAGGGCCCATGGAAACAATGCACCTCAATGCACCTGAAGGTATTGGTTCCATGTTTGATTCCATGATTTATCACTTACACAAAAAGCGGCTTTTTAGTTCCACGTAGCACAACATGGCCATCATATATCTATAGTGATGATGAGGTCATTGATCTGTATTTATGACTCAGCAAGGTGTTGTGATTCCTGGCTTTCACAGGGAGTAGTTAGTAATTTTGCTTTTACTGGACAATGTTGGTAAGACTTGAATGAAGTAAGAGTTGTAATTTGCAGCAATATAAATCACACAGTGCAAAAGGTGTGTTCTCTCTTTCAGTGTAGCATCAGAATGTGACCAGTTGTAATTATGTTGAGTCACTGTTTATTTCATTTTTTTTTCACTTTAATTTGTTATGTTTTTGTATTTTGTTTTTCAAACAACTGAAGGGCAACTCTCTTCAACTCTCTCAACTTGAGCAGCTGGAATGGAAAAACTTTACAATTTTATTTATTTCTGCTTCCTCTGCAAGTAAAAAACATGGCGAGCAACATGTTTTGCGTATTGCATTATCAGGCTTGCTCAAGCCTGATGAAGTTCCTGAAAGAAAGAAAGAAAGAAAGAAATCTTGACAGATTAAGTGCATGTATTAACTAAAGCATGAATCAGCACACTTCAGACTGGTCAATTTCTGGTTCAGTGTTTACAGAAAGAACACAACTTTTGCACTCTTGAAGGGATTTGATGTACATTGTTTCCAGTTACAATACTTAACCCCAAAACATACTTGAGTATTCACCCTTGAAACCCACAAAAGCATGAAGAGAGTGAGCAGGGCCTTACATGTC
>OMLB01036833.1:7194-27455 GCA_900302555.1 Myripristis jacobus | reverse complement strand
GATGGACACAACACAAGGAGGGAGAGAAGAGAGAAGAAGGAAGGAAGGAGGAGAAATGAAAAAGGACAGAAAAATTTCAAGAATTAAGCAAGTGGAGGAAGAGAGGAAGAGGAAATATTTTAGGAAAAGCAGAGCAGAGCAAAAAGACATTCTGAACAAACACCAAGATGCAATTGAGAAAATGACAAGATGGTGGACAGACCTGTGTGGTTTCAGATGACAACAGCACCATGAGAATCACGACAACTGTGTTGTGTGTTACAGGCTCAGTTGCATATTGGTTACAAGTCACATCATTCCAAGCAGCTAGGTTCTTGCCACTCAGTCAGTCTCATGCTTGCAATGAGAACAGGTGCACTGCAGACTACTTCATATGCCAAGACCTTAAAACCCACAAACAAACAAACCAACAACACGCCGGGCTGGGAGGCAGCCAATGCACACTGTGTTGTGTTCATTCACAGTCACCAGGCATTTGCAAGTGCTTAACACTGTTTGTTCACAGGCTCAGAGAAAGGTCAAATGGATGTTTTCTGCTTTTAGGGGTGCAAGATAGCCTCGCAAGCCAGCCGAGCCTTGCGGGTTTGATCGCAGCGCAAGAAGGAAAGTGATCACAGTCCTGAGACTTGCCTGACCTGTGAGGCTAGCTGCAGCAAACTCTGCATTAGAGCCCGACTGATATATCAGCTGGCCCATAATGGCTCATTACAGATATATCCATATCGGCACAGACGTCATCTGATATGCATAAAAGGCTAGATAGGGCAGTAAAAGCGCTTGGGATCATTAAAAAAAAACAGTGCTGTTATTAAATTATTTGTCCAGCAGACTCCATTATTTATTTTGTGTAGCATAAGATTTGTAGTGCATGCTGGTGCAGATTGCTGGTGCAGCAAACAATAACTAAACCCCAAACCCAAAGTGAAGCCTGACCTCTAATGGTGAAAAAGCAGCATGCCTGGTCTGGTGGCAAGGGATAAGACCACCCACAGGACAGGGAGTGAAATCACCTGCCAAAGACAAGCACTCTGCTTTTCACAGTTAGAGGTCAAGTCGGGTCTGGGGTTTAATTACTGCCTCAGCCTCTGGTCCCAATTTGATCAACAAATTTGAAGATTCCTTGCGTACAATTGTGTTTTTTCAAGGACACAATCAAATATTGGCTGAGATATCGTCATCAGAATCCTTTTTGCTTCTGAATATTGATATCAGCCCCCAAAAAATCCAGAATCAGTCAGGCTCTGCTCTGTGTACCTGATACAGAATCTGAAAAAAAAGGAAACTCTTTCTGTGCATCAATTTTAAATCATAATTGCTGACTTCCAGAGCTGTGTGAGTTTTGTTCCAGCTATGCTTAGCCTTCAAAAAAAAAAAAAAAAAAAACATGACATGGCTATTTCACACCAGAGCTTCCTCCGATCAGCATATCCCATCTACAACGTTAGAGGACCAGCTCGCTGCAGGGAACTTACTCTGTGGAGTTAGAGCGGGCGCGGAACTTCTTTCCTTTCACTTTCTTACGATTACCGCTCAGATTTCCTTGAGAGGAAAAGGGCAAAACAACAAAACAAACATTTAATACAAAGAAATTCAGCGACTGTTTGGTAGCGAACATGCATGAGTATGAATTTGTGGATTACCTTGCCATGAGTTGCTCCTTGGTCGCCCATTTTCACAGATGTCAGAGATGTGTTTGGCATCTGGGATTCTCTCACTCCATGAGTGGGACAGGCCATTAGATCTAAACACACACACACACACACACACACACACACACACACAAATATACTATATATGGCATGGCCAACTATAAGCAGCAAAATCATATTATCATGAGTAAAAAATTCATCTTCCCCGGGGCCGGATGCATAAAACTCTGTGTAACAAATGTGCATACTTACTCTACTTTGTGTCATATTTATAAAACCACGTGTATGTGCTGTTCTGTTATATCTACATAAGACATTGTGAAATTGTTTGCATGTGAATGAGTCTAACTGTCCACTCCCACAGCCATACATGGAGAGCCAACCTCTGATTAGCCTTATTTCCATATAAATATCTGTTGCTGCTCATTTATTCTTCAGATGGACAGATGGACGAAAAGGACATCAAATAAAAAATGTAATTTCATTGAATGTGAAATTTTAGCAGTAGTTTGAGTGGTTGAGAAGAGAAGGGCTATTTTCTTCGGCAACAGAAAATGACCAACAGGGTGAAATATGTGTAGTGGTTATTATTGACCTACAGACCCTGGAGGAGGTCAAAAAGAAATGGAGAAGCACATCAGTGTGCACAGTGAAAGTGTGTGAGCTCCTGGTGGAGGAGAGGGGACCCCAACTCTCTCCATCACCGCCTCTGAACAGCCGTTCTCCTCTTAGTCTTGCATGACGAGGTCCTCAAACAGCAACAAGCCACCACGGTGTCATTACGCACAGCCATTTCACACGGCTCTGCCTATTTATAGCGCTCATAATGACTATTACTTGATCACACATCTGCCTCTAAAATCAGTTCACAACCACAGTTGTATTATTTGGGCAGCACATACTATATTTTCACTCACACTACAAAATAAATAGGCGTGTACAAAATCATACACATACAGTGAAATTGGATATTAATGACACTTAGTATGTTGAGATAATAACAATGTTGTGCATATTCCCTCTTGTGTGTTATTTTCTGTCACTTTTCAACCAGTCTGTAGCCAAAAAGGTGCCTGAAGGTATGCATATTTTCACTTTTTTATAAATACCAATTTCTGTGTAAAAAACGGCAGAAGCATGTTTTTTGTGTGTATGCATTGTTTATGCATCTGGCCCCTGGTGTTATGAAACATTTGTTATACACCAGGCTTTGAGGCTGATCTGCTCCTGCTGCAGACGTGGAGGTGCAGGGAAGGATCAGGTACACAGGAGGAGCAGATGAAGATGCCATGGCGACAAAATGGCAACGGTGGTTTCCATTTGTCGCAGGAGCGGTCAAATGATACCATGACAACTGGATGATGGCATGATAAATGGAGCAATGAGAGGTACAGGGACCAGAGAGCACTTTGAAGAAACACTGAAATGTCATAAAGAGTTGAGCAGCTTGAGGAGACGCACCAACACAGCATGATATGCACACAACACAGCATACGAATACACACTGAGGTCATCTCTGAAAGAGAACAGGGACAAATCCACACAGCAGCATGATATATCATCAGACACAGCAACCACTGGTGAAGCTCTCGCACACACAGATACCCACAACCAACGGCAGATGAAAGGATGAGAATGAGATGGCACACCTGAAGCCGAGCAGTGAGATGTTCTGAGAAATGGATGGGATGGAGGGAGTGAAGGACAGGGTGTAAATCTGCAGGTGTGACAGGCAGGCTGACCTCTTCTTGGAGCTGCAACCAGAGTTGGTGCTGACCCCGGGGGGCATGTCGCTGTAGAACGAGTCTGCATCCCCAGGCTTCGTCAAATAGTCACCTGGGGGCATTTGCCTGGAGATTCAGCAGAACAACACCCTTAGACAGGACTGGAGAATACTCACGAGGGGGGAAAATCCACCTTCAGGTATTGTATTTTTTGTGTACCCACCTTCTTTCAATCTGCATTTTCTACTGCCTCAGCTAGTGACTAGAACGCACTGCAAAAATATCTATCTTTACAAATTATTTAGCCTCATAGTCAAGTGTTGAAATATGCCAGTGAGATGAGATGATCCCACTTGTTTCCAGTGCCATTTCATTTCATTTGTTTCATGAATTTTTTCTGGGAATAAGTATAAATATGTTGACCCAAAGCAGAATAAGGCAGATCACTGGCACCAAGAAAATTACACTTGATTCAAGAAACAGATGGAAACAAGTTGACTAGCATCGGAGACAAGAGGGATTATCTTATCCCACGGGCAGACGTTTTCACTTGTTTTAAGAAAAACAGTGCAAAATGCTTTTATTTTTTTCATTATGATATACTGAGTCTACTGTCAGTGGGGAAACTGATATCACTCCCTGTATTATGGATGATTGTTGAATGCCTTTTCACTGATATCAAAACCTTATGATTACCACTTTTGTTTCCCCCCAGTCAAACTCCATTGCAGATGCAGTGGACATATTTTGACCTGCTACATTAAAAACTACAACAGACAAGAAAATGGCCCCAAGCTACATCACACAATACCTTTTTGTAACAATGTTAAAGTGCTTTTCTTTTAATCGCAGTCATTTTCTTATCAACCCTGATTTGAAAACGCTGTCATGAAGTAATGCGTCACATCAGCTAAAATATAATAAATTAAAAATAGCATTAAAGTTGGCAAACCGGCAGAATCTTCGTTGGACCTCAGACTCAACATAGCGCCTCTGCCTGTAGGTCCTGTGAAGAGGAGTAAGAGCATGAATCCACCAGTAATAAGACTTGTAAAATGTGTTTTCATGACATTAGGCCCGACACCTTCAGGCCTCAGAGACACTCACTTGTAGCGCCAGGCTGTTATGGCCAGTATGAGAGCAAGAAACAGGATGGAGCCTGCGATGGCCCCGATGATGATGTTGGTGCTGGTGATGCCTGAGACAAGCGAAGAAAGAAAGAGGGAGAGAGGAGAGTGGGGAAGGAGGAGAAACTGTACGTCAGCTGCGTTGTGTTTGTGCTGTTTCCAGAATAATGTGGACACAAGGAGACACACACGGCACACGGCACTGCAGCAAAAAACACAGAAAACACAAAACTTGAAGGAGGAAAAGTCTGAAAGGAGAACATAGGGGAGCAAAACAGGAACAACCAGACTATTGGCTGTGTGGGCTACGCTTCAGCATTACTCTGAGGGAGGGAACTTCCATGTGCGGTAGGTTCCCACAGTCACTGATAGTGTCCTTTAACTCAACAGTGATCAAAATTAACCAAAAGTGGTGAGCTGATATTAGGGTGAGAGGAGGGGAAAAAGGACCAGGAAATGACATCAAAGACGTGACAAACACAATGAAGAGGAACTAAAATCTGACCTCAAGTCACTCCGTCAAAGACATGAGCCTGTCAACAAAGAATGAGTGTGAAAATAATGACAAACGAAAAGAACGACGTGCATGGTTCAGTGAATACAAATGCAGCTGATTTGAATGAGCAGGGATGAGTCCAGCGCAAAGGCAAAGGGCAGATGCAATGAGCAGTCAATAAAGAAAACAAAAGCTTGGTGTGTCAACATATTAAATGGGATCTTCTGTGAATGGGGTCGGTGGAGGGGACAGGGAAAAATATATATTTGTAAAAGCAAAAAGAGTGAAAAGACATAAAAATGTACAGATATATAAATTTACAAAACTAGGAAGAGCACAGAAAAAAATTGTCAGGAAGGTAAGGAAGAACCGAAAATGGATGTGTGATGGAGACACTTTGGATAGAGGGAGCAAGCGGGGAATAGTGGCAACAGTCCAACCTGAAACAGAGGCAGTGGGTCCCACCACAAGATAGCTTAAAGGAGACGTGGAGTTGCAGTCGTCCCCTGCCCAGCCCAGGTGACACACACACTTCAGCTCATTACTGCACACCTACATGCCAGGAAAGAAGACAAAAATCAGAATAGTCAAATATCTCTGCACTGTTTGACCGCTCTCTAATTTGACACTGAACCGCCACCTGCTGAGCACAAGAGCATCAGCAGAACGCCTACAATGTTTTCTAGGTGTGTGTGCGTAACGGTGTACCCCGTGTCCCGAGCAGATGGTCTTGTCGGTGGTCCCGGGACAGGTGCTGAAGTTGAACTGCTGGATGGGGAGACACTTGTGATTGAAGCAGATCCTGTCGGTCCCGCACGCTGTCCCGTCCTCAACGTAGCCCAAGTCGCTGTCTCCGTCAATCAGCACGTGGCCACCGCTGCCGCCAAACACACAGATGAGTCAGCCACACAGCATTTAACATTGTACAAACCATGGTTAAGTGACATAAACATGACCTCATGTACGACTGGTGACACATACATGAGGATACACTATGTTGATGCACAGGCAGGACATTAAAGACCTCATGAAATAGCAGCTATACTTTTTTTTATTTTGTGTATTTCCTGTTATTATAGGATGCTGAGGCAGGCCATTTAAAAATGGGATATCCAATAAGATATCACTTAGAGAAAAAGTAGTTTTATTTGATGCGATTGGTGGAGGGGCAGGATTGTTAAAAAAAATGTTATGGCTTCATTAGTTAACATTTTTATTTACACTTATTAGTGCAATGTGAAGTTAAAGATACAATGTTTTACGGGATGTAAGAACAACGGGAGTTCAATTTTATGGGGACTTTAAAGGATAAAAAAATCCAAGAGTTATTGTTGTAATTAATTGTTTTTGGTGAGCCCACTGTCCCTCAGCTTGCCTCACCTATGTCTGCTTCAGTTTGTGACATCAGCTCAGAGAACAGGTGGGAGCTTGTTCCATTCAGCTGTGGGTTATACATGTGGGTTGAGAGAGCGATAACAACTGCGGAGCGAGAGGTTTTCCAGTCGAGAAAAATCACTCCTTAAACAAAACACTGGACCAATAGTCCTGGTGTGTGTGATGGTAAGAGAAGGAGCTTTAGATTCACCACCCATGTCTTCTTTCTGCATATCATTATGGCCTATTGAGACTAGCGCCAGTGGAGAAATGGATATTTCTGCTGTTTCTGTGAAGGATTTCTGACTGTTTGACGCGTGATCAAATAGTGCACAGAGGGTCCTGCTCTTTGATCCCGAGGAGCCGACAACAAAACCTGACATTTACATTTGATGCTTTAGATAGTTGAAAAAAGCTTCAAATTTCATTGTGGTTGAAAATAACTTGACACAGTGCCACATCGTCTGTTTGACCATGAGAATAAGACAAATACACTGACAAACAATGCAAAATCAGCCCAGAGATGCATGGTACATCATCAGTAGCTATGTAAGCATTTTAGGGTGGATTTTTCCTTTAAGATGTGGGATAGGATTGAGGGAGACTGTGTGTGCGTGTGTGTGTGTGCGTGTGTGTGTGTGTACCTGCAGTCCAGAGAGGCACTGTGCTGGGCTACAGAGAAAGAGGTCAGCCCTCCCTGCAGTTCTCCCAGGCGAGGGGCAGGCGAGATGTTGGAGCACAGCAAGTACCCACAATGCACATCCCTGAAACGCAAAAGAGCCAGCAGTGTTCGTGAGGGGAGAAGAACTGATAACACCGAAACAAGAGGATCAAAGTGCTGCACAGGCGGCTGAGAGGCAGAGGACAGGCGTACTGTTTGTTACACTGGATCCAGGTGTCCTTGTCCTTCCCACAGTTGCCCTTCTCCGTTCCCTCGATGTTGAGCTTCTCATAACAGAACTTGTCAGCAGCCGTCGCCTCTGAGGGAAACAACACACAACCAACAGATTTACCAGCATCTACCAACTGGATTTAACTTTACAAACTGCTGTGATTGTTGGGATATCATGCCTCCCTTCCTTCACTATTTATGCATTGTGTGCTATCATGTGAAACTGTTTTTAATGTGAAACTAATTGTGCCGCCGTCTTGACCAGGACTCCCTAGAAGAAGAGATCTTGTATCTTCCTGGATAAATAAGGGATTAATAAATAAATAAACAATACCTGCACTTACTGCACAATACTTGCACTGATGAGTGTGATCTAACAAAAGTCTTTCCAGTGAGTTATGTCGGCAGAAAATGGATTTACACACACGATTATTACACTTACTCTCTCCCCAAATGTACTTGCACTGCCTGTCTTTGGTTTTGCATCTTCCGTTGAAGCAACGTCCCTGCAGAAGAGGTACAATGACGCGTAAAAATTTCAAACACAGTCATCTGTGCAGGACTGAATACTTTTTTTTTTTTTTAATTGAATAAGCTGCACAAACTATTGAATTGTTTTAATCATCTTACCTGGTCTTTTTCACAAGTGTAGCCGTCCATCTTGTGCAAATTCGGTGGACACTACAAAAAACAGTTATATCATTTATAGTGATATTGATTTTCATGTATATTGATATTGATGTTATATTAATTTTTATAGTCTCAATACACACTTTGACTTAATAATCGAGGCCATACAGTAAGCCCTGGGTTAAGAATTTACACGGTCGGGATATCCCACATGTAAGTTTCTCGGTGTGGAGCGGCTGAAAGAACAGGGTTAAATGTGTGTGATGGAAGGTCACACTCACCTGGCTAGAGTTGCCTGTGCAGTTTTCTGGGATGTCACAGTCATTTACTGCCTCTCTGCACACAACTCCCATGAACTCCATCTATCAACACGTATTAAACAGACTGTGAGTGTTTGAGCTTAGCATTTATGTCCACAGGACGGATGAGGTGACGTTGTGCTCGGTACCTGGCAGCTGTTGCAGCAGAGCCCATTGCTGCACTTGGAGCCCTGAGTCAGGGTGCACTTCTTACAGCAGCTCTCACCCTCTTTTGCACACTCCTAGAAAATAAACACACACACACACACAGACGCTTCACAATTGGCTTCTTTGTCTTCGTCTTCTTTGGATTTGGTTGTTTGCTAAATGATCAGTTTGCCACATTTTTCTGTCATATAACCTGTTTTATGAGCACATTAAATGTCAGCACAGCTCCGTGGCTATAAACTCTTTATCACATAATAAACATGAAAACACAATATAAGGCTCACAATAAAATGGTTTGCTGATTACACAAAGTCTGACACAACAAGTGGTTTTGTTGCTGGGTTATGGGCCTATCACTAGACTCTGGTTAAAGGCTGAGTTAACCCTTAAGATTACATCTCTCCTGTTCCATTCTTACAATCTGCTCTACTCACCGTGGGGCTCCCACAGTCACACTCCTCTCCTGGCTCTACGAAGCCATTTCCACATTCTGGAGGGTCCAACAGCTGGAGGAAAAAAAGCCAGCATTACCATAATTAAAAAGATAATTCAGAATTTTTGACAAAATGTTGTCATATAGTTGACATAAGCCAGCCTGTTTGCATATCACGCCACTGCACAGGCCTCTTACAGTCTCCTGTGGTGTTCAATAAACACAATATTTTCAACAAAAGGAACAGTTACAGCACAGTAATGCAACAAAAATACACAAAATATGGTATATTCTGTTGTGGATATTTAACACTTTTTTTGCACGTTTGTTGTGGTTTCAGATGTGTTTTGTGAGCTGGCCCTGTTTGCTGCTGCTGGAGCTAGACGGAAAATCCCAAAACTCCCTTTAACAAACATTCAAACAGCTTATGAGGCCAGGATGTGCACGAGGATGTCGAGGTCAGATCGGGGTGAGTGTGTTGGTGCACGCCGACGCACCTTCAGGGGTTTGTTGAACAGACAGGCTCCTCCACCACTGTTCAGGAAGTTATGGTACTCCTCCACGTTGCAGTCGGAGAACCTCTTGGGCAGGTAGAATCTGTTCAACACAACCACAGCGTCATGCCGCTACCCTGGCTACAACACCGCCAGAGACTTCAGACATGTACTACACGGAGAGAGAGAGGGCTTGCTCACCAAAAAAATTCACAGGGCAAAAAACTTAGCAGCTAATACTGGAAAAAATACCATTTAGACATGACATTAGAGCCCATCGTTTTTACTGTACACACTCACGTTCACTTTCTTATGCCCTTATGCTTAATTAAACATTTCTTTTTTTACCTGGTGATGATTATAGTCAGTACTAGAGACAAGAACATGGCAGGCTCAGGATACATAATGGACGAGAATTTCTCCTTGCCGTTATATGAGACAAACCAAAAATATTTCAGGTTTTACCACTGATTTACCATACTCACAGTTCAGACGAGCTCCTTACTATGAGATCGGGGCAGATGTATATAGCTAAGATTGTGAGGTATGTATGGAGAAATGTGTAAGATGTAAATGGAGTCTAAGATGAATATATGAATTCCTAAATTCTTGGGAATGAATCTGAATATTGTTGATGAACAGTTACTGCATTATCAATTGATACTGCAGCTCTAAAATCCATCACGTCAGTTTTGGACGGTTTAGTAATTGCAAAAAGATGCACAGAGCAGAAATCAAGCTCTACTGAATGCATCATAAACTCTTAAATCAAGGTCGGGATGCTGTTGCTTCAGTTCACTTTAATAGTTATTTGAGGACACATTTGTCCACAGTATTTTGAGGAACAGAGAAAGCCTCTTCAAGTCCTCCTTCAATCACACTTCTTTTACTTGTCGTGATGCTTTTAATGACGGTGTCCAAACCCCTGTGTTGTAGAGGTCGGCATCGGGCTGGAAATTTGGCCTGAGCCCTTCTATGCCTGTCTACTTTAAGGGCCTACCCGACCTGGCCCGACAGGTCTCACAGAATCTGAGGCCTGAACCGGATCAGATCCCGAATCAAATTTTTAATAAGAGTATAACTACGAGCACAGGCGCTGACATGACCCGGTTATGTGCAGATATGCAGACACACTGGTCACAACTCACAAAGAGACAGATTAGTGCAGAAAAAAAATCATACATTAAGCCTTAATATTACAGTGAATGAGGTCATTAATGTGACTACATAAATAAATAAATAAGGCCCGTGCCCTACTAGGCCTGACGTCACAGGCGTCGGTCTCAGGTCGGGCTGCAGATCCCCGCTGTGTCGCCTCCTGTCCAGTAATCACAGCACCAATTTAGGTGCTATCTTCTGCTGCACTATCAGCCCTAATGCTGATCATATTGCAAATATATGTCAAACTGGAGTGGCTCTGTTAGTGGGGCTCATCAGAGCTGGCACAAGAGATAATGCAATAACAGGCATACTCACTGAGAGCTCTGCCAGAGAGCGACAGGCTGCGTTTTTATTAGCCTACATAATGTAACTGAGTGTGGCAGCCTGCTGTGTTGCAGAGATGACGGCTGTAGAAAGAATCAATAATGATGCTTTAATGACGGATGGAATGCACTGTTGTGTTTCAGGAACAATTCCTGAACTAATGGGACTGAACATCATTCTATAATGTGAGATTGGCACCCCAAATTTCTAAATTCGCATCGAGGCTCAGTCTTGTCAAAATCTTGTCGTGTTCACCCCAAGTTAATCAGTAATAAGGAGGAGTGAACAAAGGGTGAAACATGTCTGATGGCTCACTGTTCACCAGAATACAGTCTTGAGGTTAAACCATGTGGACTGATGATAATCTCCTCAAATGACAGAGCTGTCATATCAGTGTACAAAAGACCATCCTCAACAAATTATGTATTCCAAAGGGTGAAAAACATACAGACATTTTGTTTTTACATCTCAAACTATTCAAATTCCTGGGATCAGACAAACACAGAGGTTCTAATATTAGCCATATACCCTTTGTAACACATATTTTGCTCTGATTTAGTCGTGGCAACGTCCAATCTCCCATGAGAACATGACAGTAGGAATGAAATAAAATACAATAAAACCAGAACATCCAAACAACTTCAAAATCCTAACTTGACCTTCATGCATGTTAAAACAACAAATTGTGAGTCTCCTCTCTGAGGACTGTGTCATCTGCCAAGTTCATACCAGGTGTGTTTAAGATGTGAGATGCCCATGACAAACCAACACACACACATGCACGCATATGTAGAAACATACACAAATACATACACATACACATGGTACAGACAGACAGACATATACACACACAAATCCACACACTCACACACACACACACACACACAGTGAGAAGCAGCTGAACCCTGTGAGAAAAAAAATCTGAAAGTAGTTTAGTCAGGTTAAGTTGATCAGACATGCAGGTGCTGAGATCAAAAAGAAAGTCCATCAATGGGCATGACAGAGGTTTGCTCATTGAATACAAGCGTCTGAAATACCATTACTTTACTTTGGAGAAAGGAAATCTGGGTCAGGGCCTTTCACAGGGGACAGGGTCATGAGGGCATAGAATTGGGCTGGGTGATAAATCAGTGTTATATCAATATTGTGATGAGAGACTCAATATTGCAATGTATGGCATCAGTCTTGTCTCTACCTGGATTTAAAGGCAGCATCACAGTAAAGGGATGCACTTATTAGACTTTGTTGCTGTTCTGCTTGTAAAATGTATAAAGGTCATGAGAAGGCACCAATACTCGTCTCTACAATATCATCACAATGCTGATACTGAGTTATTCAGTCAAGTATGATGTGATGTTTGACTGCGCGTGTATCATCCAGCCCGAGCTTAAACGGTCATCTGTCCTCTGTCGTGTGACCACATGACCTCATGGCAGGTGCGCTAAGGTAACCCAAATTAGAGCAGGATCTGCACGGGGTGTGTTACGGACGTGTACTGCTGTTACAAGAAAATGTGGTAGACAAATATTTGCCCAGGATGAGAATGACATTGCAGACTGTATCAATCGGTTAGAGATGGAGGAAGACGTGATGACAGGACCTGACTTTCAAAAGGCAGGAGAGGAGAGGGGCCCTCCTGTTAATAATCACAGTCATCAAACCAGTACAATTGTCTTGGTTCAAGTCGATCAGCAGGTGACATCAGCCCAAAAACTAAAGAAGATACTCAAAGTACATGTGAAAGTATACAAAATGATTATGAAAAATACAACCAGTGTATAAACAAGGAACACCAGACTGTATTTGTTCATAAGAAGAGAAGCTAGGGCAGGACATCGAGCCACATGGGCTGTAATGTTATTAGATGAGATGAGAAAGGTTGTGATGACTGACAACCCCTCCAAGGCAGCCAGCTGGTTCAAGCCGCACAAGCAGCATTCTAGCCAAGCTTCTGCTCACCTGCTGTCCCATTTGGGATTGAGGGGAAACGCAAGAGGTATTTAAGAAGAGGGGTAAACACACACACACACACACAAACACACACATACATACACACAAACCATCACAGAATCTTGCAGACACACATATAACACAACAAACCACACCACACACACACACAATCACATCCCTAAGCTCACATTGGCACAGCAAGCAAGCTTTTTTTATAGCTGTGCACACACAGACACATTTTAAGACAAACACTGCCATGATTTCTGCATGAAATTGTAAAAAAAAAAAAAGGCAAAATAACCAGAGCCTAATACACCATCACCTGTGGTGTAATCTTAACAAGCAAACTGCAATAGATTACATAAGGCCTTACTGCTGAGAGAAGTTATGTAAACAAGCCAATATCTTACAGAAAATAAAACTCGACTGACACCTAGTGGTGAACTAGCAAACTACAATAACAATCCAACTGCATTTTTCATGTCAGAAATACAGTATATGCTCATAAATAGGTGAATGGTTTGACTTGGATATTAGGTTTCTAATCATAAATTTCCTTTAATTTAACCTTTAATTGCTTCGAAATTCCCTGAAAAACACTGTGGCTCTGTAGGCTTTTCTATTAATTGCTAGTAATTTCGGCATGAAAGCCTTACTCTATCACTTTATAAGTGATCACTTTATAAGTGATAGAGTAAGGCCTCCATCCCTCTAATCCCAGACTTGCTGCAGTGAAAAAGCCAATTTTCATTTCAAATTAAAAAAAAAACAAACTAAAATGCACAAAAGTATTCAGTATTTTGAGGTAAGCAGGTATAAAATTATGCATTCTGCCTTAAAAGAACAGATCCTGACAAACTCACAGCAAATTTTCACTAGCCTGCATTATCAAATAAATCTAAGACCGGATGTGATTGTTTTGATTAGCAATGATTTGCAAAACTTTGATGAAGCACATTGTGCATAGAGGGATGCCTGAGGGAGATGGCTAAAAGGATGAGTTTTAATTTGCTTTGTTTGATGTATTTTTAAGAGGAACTTACCCAACATCGTCCATGATACAGCCTGCCCAACGGTCAGCACACCTGCACTCGCCTAAAGAGAGAGAGAGAGAGAGAAAAAACATGAGGAATGTTGCCATAAGGAACCAAGGAGGCACTAGTATGTATGAAATGAAGTATTAGAGTAAGGCTTAATGGATCCATTAAGATTTAACTGTACCATTGAGGATCCTCTTCTTGTCGGAGAAGATGCCAATATTCTGTCCAAGAGACTGAGCGAGAGTTATGGCCATCTCATCTGTTTTTCCATACTGAGAGAGAGAGACAGAGAAATGATAACGAGCTTTACAGACAGAAAATAAACAGAAAAACCAAAGATTATCATGGCAAGATGCACAAAATGCCACTCACAGTTAATTCCCATTTTATTATTTCATTTGCAGATTAAAATGACAAATTGAATACAAACACTAAACAGACACTAAATGGGCAACAAAATGCAACAGCATGGCAAAAACACATTTCTGAAAAGGAGAAAAACAAATTAAAATACGCTGTCTCCAGAAATGATATCAAAGAGAAAAGTGAGAGTGTGTGTCTGTGTGTGTAGTGTGCAGGGAAGGCACAAAGCAGACAGGTCATCTGAGAAGTGAGGATTCACTGGAAATATGGATATACAGTAGCTACTCCACAGTCTGGATCCATTGTATCTAATGCTGAACTGACAGCGTGTGTTTTCTTAAGAGGGGAAAAAGCAATTCTCATAATCTGACTGAAAATACTGACATACAACCCAGAGCTGCAACCATTTACATGAGGATGATTTTGCACATTTTTTGCTTCAGTTACATTGGAGTGCAAACTTATCTTGAGATCATTAAAGGAGTATACTGGTAGTTTGGCATATTTTTCCCCATTTACTTCACTGCATGCATACCTTAAATTAACATAGGACATTTTTAAGAGGTCATGGAGGTCATGGAATGATTCCTACTTGGTAGTTACCCAGACTAACTATTACAGCTTTTTTTTTTAAATGACAACAAGCCAAAACTAAATTATTCTTTTCAAATGCCCATGTTTACTTATTGTTTGTCTTCTGGGTTTTATTGTTTGCCCAAAAAGTTAATGAATGCAAAGCTGTGCGGCAGCCGACTCTCAAGTGCAGCATGTTGGACCCACCATCATCTAGGATTTTTCAAGACTTTTCGAATCCATTCAGGCCTTAAATTTAATTACCTCGCAGGATAAAGTAATACTGACAAAAAAAAAAAAAGGCCAGATGTTCATTGTGATGGATTACTTGTCTCATGCAATTTTCAAGTCTTTGTAAGCTGATTTTGTGTACCTACCTAAAATGAATAAAAATAAATGGAAAAACAAAACATCTAGAAAAAACTAGAAAAACATCTCAACACGCTTTGGAAAATGTTTGGGGTACTGTAACGTATTCCACATTTTCCAAAACAGGCGAAAACAAAGGTATGGTCTTAATTTGTGGGGCAGGGCTCACCTCATTGACTCCCCCTCCTTTAGTGAGCGAGCAAACCCCCCCCATATAGGAGGCTCCTCCCCAGCTGCTATGGAAACGGTTCGCCCTGATAAGAAGAGAACGTTTTTTTTTAACAAAAAGATAACAAGTGGCCGATATGTGAGAAGATCTCCATGAGCTTTCACCGACTGACTTACGAGAAGAGGTGGACTGAGTCGCATTTCTCCTTGATGAAGTCCCTTCGATACTTCATGAACTCCCTCAGGGTCACCATGGGGTCATCGTCGATGTTGAACCGGTTGTCTGCGGCCCACGTCTCCATGGCAACTAGCACGATGCGAGTGTTGAGCTGTTCTTTGAAAATCTGAAAGAGGGACATTTTTCATTGTCAGTCATACAGGAGAACAACCTCATCTGTTCACTAAAAGAGATCCATTAAAACAATTAAAACGACATTAAAATTAAAACTGCCCATTGCATTTCATAGTCGTCACCACCCCCAGAAGCAGCAGTCTAATGGTCTGTCAGTATGATCCTGCTACCAGACAGCGGCACATTACAGAGGGCTAGACAGAGTCAACAAGGTAAGTCTCCTGAAGGGCACCAGGGGGACAAACTGGACGGCAAATGATAATGTTTGTTTTGATAAGATGGAAATCTATTACGACTCCTGGCCAGACAAACACAAGAGAAAAGGGCAAGAGCTAAGTGTTTGTTTTAGCCGAATACCAGCAGTCTCAAGACAAAAGATGAGCAGACAGGGTAGGGAGGGGAATTCTCAGCCAAACAAAGAGGTTTTTATTCGCCATAACATCAGAGGATATAATATTTGTCTCAGCTGCAAAGCATTGGTTTATTTATATGTGCTATTACCTCTGGGCCGTGGCAATAACATTTACCATAGCCTGTGTCGTTACAAATATAGCCTTGGCAGCGTGACCCAGACTGGAGAAGGAGACAGAGATACTCCTGCATGGAGATCAGTGAGTACTTCCAAATAGCAGCCGTTTCATCTGATCACTCATTTTCAAGGGCATGAAACCAGGCATGACCCCTTTCCTGTTTCACCAGTCTATCGGCTTACAGAAATGACCCTGCCGCAGATCAGATTTCGGCCGTACAGCCGGCAGTGGAGGCTTCAGATGATGAAAGATTGAACAATCTGCCTCGGCCCTGTTGGAATTTCACAGCCGTTTCATTCCTCCGAGCCCTAAAAACTCATCACCGGCCCGTTAATGGCTGCTCACAGCATATTATGGGTCAGCGCAGGTTTTAAGTGGAGAGAGTGAGATTGGTTAAATGAGAAATCAGTACAATGTATTGCTCAAGGCCAATACCTGGGAGTGCTTGTGGTAAGCTTTCCAAGAAGAGGATCAATACAATTCTTACCATGTCAGCCATATTGACCACTGACTTAGCATAGTTATTTGTCTGCCCAACGGAGAGCCGATGCTTCTTATACTGGAGAGAGAAGGAGACAGAGAAACGGAAGATAGAGACAAAAGTAAGAGACATTATCTACTCTAGAACAGAGCAATTTTCAACAATTTAAATGTAGAATGCATACATTTGTTTACATTTTTTACTTAATGTATTGAATCTTAAGGCCTTGAAACAAAGAGAGGAATTCAGGGTCCAGTAGGTTTGATTGTGGGTTTGATCCCACACTGTGAAAGCATCTCGCTTCCAGGACAACTCTGAATAGATTTTGCTGAGAGTGCTGCCCATCTATACCGCTGGAAAAAATAGGGCTGCTCCTTCGTCGAGTAGATTCGGGGGCAGCAGGATGTCCTAGTTGTTCAAGATTTGACGAAGGACTAAGTTTGATCCCCAGTGTGGCTGCACATGTCAAAAGACGCATGAGGAAAATACTTAACCCCAACTGCACCCAAACCACAGGGCAAACTGTTACTTTCTCTGTTTGGATGATGAATAATGATTTTTTTTTTTTTTTAATAGCAAAGGTAGTGTGCAGCCTAGTGGAGTATTTGGACGCAGACACAGACCTAACTCCCATCTGAGAACATCTTCCTCGTTAGACCTCTTCCGCATGATGAATTTTAAAGTGGTTTAGAGAGCGAGGTCTTCTCAAACACCAGGAAAAGCAAAAAAAAAACCAAAAAAACATTATACTAATTTTCATATTTGAGTGAGCAGAGATATAAAATACAGTAACTAGTAGGTTCAAATCTCTCCATTAACCTAAATTACAGAACACAGTGGCCAAAGGTTGCCAAGTGTGTAATAGTTTAGTGGATTCAGTGCGGTGTGAAATTAGTTGTTGGAGTTTCTATAATGTTAGTAGTGTACTGTATGCATGTGGCATGTTGGGTATAGGGCAGATGCTACTAATTCTGCCATTACAGCTTTCATATGCAGTCGTGGAGCCAAGCTAATGAGTGTCGGTACAGTAAATAATATATATGGGGGAAAAAAGCAATAATATATACGGGAAAAAAGTTTACTCCTATCAACTCTAATTCAAACTAAACTGCTCCGGCACTGATTCCAACACGATTCTGCAGAGTGACTGACATTTAATAAAGTTATTATCAGCAAAGAATAATCTACCTAGAGAAATTTTTTTTTTTTCCTGGAGAAAGCGCAATGGGATATTTGAATGGATTTTCAAGATGAAGGATTAAATGTTATGTAATACTCACTTTTGGAAATTGATGAACTCGGTGTTATTCTGAGTTAGCTTTTTTTTTTTTTTTAAGTTTTCCCATTTGCACACCATTTTATTTATTCAACACTCTTATTATTTCTCTGATTTAATATTTATGCTTTCACCCAGGAACCACACCATAGTTGGTTTTCTGTGCCATGCAATGAAGTAGTCAGGTTTTCTAACTTTAAATGAAGTCTGATTGGCAACATCACACGTCTCATACAGATTGCTGTCGACACCGAACATAAGTTCAGGTCGGTCTGAGGTGGAGGAGAATGACAGCCATCAGCGTTTTCTTCCTGTTGCATGAATTATTTCTGACAAAATCATAAGCACATTTCTGACATCACATCAATATGCACAGTGATGACGGTTATTAAAAAATGCACAGTCATGTACACGGGGGCAGCTCTAAGAATACAGTCTGTTTAAAAATGCTCACCATTAAATGGTCATTGATCACCATCAACTCGATGTATTTGGTTTCATCTTCAACGCTGCGTGATGGACGGTGAGCCTGGGAGGAAACAACACAGCATGTCAGCTTGAGTATATAAACAAACAGAAACACACACACACACACACACATACACACACACACACATTTTTCTCTCAGCTTCTCTGCGTCTCTAAAAATTTCAGAACAGTAAACAGTATACAGAAAGCTCAAGCGATGTCTCATGCATCACCATGGGAAGAAAAGGCAAAATCAAATAAGGATGAACTTTGCAAAGCTAAATCAGGTTTGTCTCTTCTCCAAATTTCAATAAACCAGATTAGCGCAGCTCTCAGGTCTGGGAGACTGACAGCCGGAGAATACCGTCCTCCGAGTGTGTCTGAAAGAAGGCAAGCAGCCTCGACTCATACGGTAAATATTTCATGAAAAAGACGGAGACGGGAAGAGGAAGAGAAAGGGAATATAGGAAGCGGTTGTGTGGGAGGAAGAGAGAGAGAGAGAGAGAGAGAGAGAGAGAGAGAGAGAGGGATGGTGAAGTGCACTCTTTTTAGCTTAGTGAATTAACATAAAGCATACAGGCGGGAAACAACATAATTAACTTTGAACAAACAGCATCCAGAGCATAATTATCTCTCTATTTTGCACTCACACAAACATGCACACAACGCGTGCACAGACACACACAACTGAGCCCCAAAATGAGTCCATTAAAATTCCTCTTGTTGGTAATGACGTTTCTCCAGCAAATACGCTTGTGGTGGACTGAGCCTGGAGTGCATACCTGTCTCTTTTTCCTCCTGTGAATAACTTTTGACCCAGGAAATGGAGGACTGGGGAATGGCGGCTCTGGCAGGTCACCTAGGAAACAAAAACAATTATAAAACTTCACGTGTACTACCTATTAAAGCAGTTCAGCAAGCGGGAACTGGCAGGCCTCTTTTGTCTTTTATTTCCATGCGTATCATTTTGCAGCATCATTTTGTATTACTATTGACTGCTGATTAATTGCATCTAAGTAGGCTCGTTCTCTGCAAAGTCCTTCAAGACATACTTGAGGTGAAAGGCTGTAGAAATCAACCTGATTTGACTTATACCAGAGGCAGAGGATTCTCATTTTGCTCATAATATATATATATATTGTATTACAGCCACAGAGAAATGTGTACCACAGTTAAATTCAAAATTAAATATTAATATCACAATTTCCTTAATGTCCACTATGCATTCAATTCCTTCTCAGGTCTTTAAACATCATCTTACCATTAAGGAGACCATCGAGTCCCTCTTGCCCAGCAGATTTGTATATCATGTGGATCTGAACATCTTCCTGAAAGACACAAAGAGAGGAAACTGACATTATTCAGGTTTTTCTATATGATCGCACAGCTTAGGAATTCAATTAATCACAGGATAGCGACTGATCTCTATTTTTTCCATGCAGAGCTCATAGAACATAGATCACTCCACAACACGGATAGATAACTGAACCTAGAACGTGTCCGTACCAAACACTCGGCAGCTGAACAAATGCACAGACTTTGATTGTCACTGACTTGGTAAATAAAGTAAATGAATTTATTAAATACAACATACGCTGCATTTACACCAAAACCCAAAACAAGTATGAACATATTGACTTGGAAACAGCAGCACTGTTTCATAATGAGTTGTCTGGCTTGATGTTACTTAAGTCTGGATACATCTTGAAGAGACTAAAGGACACATCAGTGTTGTGAGCTGCTTTCATAGACAGTATAAATTGCTGTAATGGAAATTCTGCCTTTTTCTAAAACCTGAGCATCTGATACATTGGACATCTATTTTTTAAATATTATTATAGTATACTATATTATTATTATTATTATTATTGTTGTTATTATTATTAGACATGAATGAATGAAAAAGAATGTATCAATAGA
>OMLB01036828.1:27985-50210 GCA_900302555.1 Myripristis jacobus | reverse complement strand
TGCCGCCACATCCCTGATCGATTGGGTGCGGCCCGTTCAGCAGACTTTTCCTGCTTGTCTCGACTCTTTAGCGGCTTTCTGCTCTCCAGGTAGCAAGTAAACAGTTTAGAGCCGACTCCTCTCAAGCTACAACTTGGTGATCTGGATTGGAGACACTTTTTTTCAAAAGCTCTGGAGGACAGCACTTTGTAAGATACTGGAACTAAGTTGCTTAATGCAGACGATTTGTTTAATTTTAATATTCAGTCAAATTCTTCATCATCCACCAATGTCTGCCCATAGCAAAGGATGACCACATGACTTACTGTCTTGATATATTTTTGTTTATGGAGGAGTAACCCTGATAAAGGATCTTCATCTCGTGGTCTCTTATTTCATTTGAGGACTCGAGGCAAGAAAAGCTCCTTTTAAATCATTTTCATGCATGTTTTTCTCAGCACACACCGTTACTAAAGGTAGTTTTCATGCAATACTTTGAATCACATTGGGAGTTAAATTCTCCTTTATGGTGAGAGCATCAAATGAACAGAATTTGTTCTGTCGAGCATTACTGGAGAATATCACACTACCTCATATCTGTGTCACACTGCAGGAGAGCCGCTCAGTAAAACTGACCCCATTAAATTACACAAAAAATGGACACTATTAAGGTGCATGTACTCATTCTGCCCTCGTAATTAAGGTTGATACCCTATTTAAAATATGCTGTCCATTAATGTCTTTCATTTCATGTATATTTATTCTGTATGCAGAACATCTGCATGTGTCATTGAATCAATGAATGCATGTATGGATTGCTGACACTTTGAAATCAATTCCTGCCGTATTCATCATTTGAAAAACCTGACATTTTCCTAGTAGCAAATGATCATAAATAATAACCATGTAACAGCTGAACCACCAATAACCCACAAAGAAGGATAAGTCGGTGTATTGTGGAAAAAAGTGTTTATTCTAACTAAGGATGTTCCTTTCCCTGAGAAAAAGTCATACTGTACACAATATGATCTACAAAATGTAGACTGGTCACAATAACAGCCTATGCAGTTAGCAGCTATGTTCACAGTTTCCTAATTATCAAGGCATAAAAGATCTGTCAACATGACAAATATAAAATCATACATTTTGTATTTTCAGTAGGAAAAGTGAGAAAACTCAAAAGGTCTGTCCTACTTGTATTTTCCCCCGGCCCTTGTAACCCATACTATTTGACAAGGAGTACACACAGTACTACGCCTTTTATTTTCTACTACTCAGTCCCAAAGGTGCTTTGATTGTAATGAGCCGCTGAGCAACAGCGTAACCTCAGCTGGTATCTGGGAATACCTGGGAGCTCTGTTCAAACAGTTGGAGAACTTTGAATCTTTCGTCTCCTCAAGGCAAAACAGTCGATAGCACTCGTTTGTTCAATCAATGGGCATGAAAAGCCTTGAAACAGTGATGCATATTTTGCCATCGAGTGCCAAAAACTTCACCTAAATCTTCAGAACTTGGTTCTACACCAGCATGTCACCACTTTCTCTCACAAATACTGACAGTCTGACAGTGACAGTCTGTAAGGAGGTGATGAACCCATATCTGTTTTTAAAATATCTCCCACACCCTGACTGACTGTGCTTCCGAACAGAACACACTTTGTGCTCTTGTTCTACTTTGTCACATTTTAGTGATATCCACGGCGTCATGAATGTCAATCACTTGGAACCCGGGATTGTCAATGCCCAGCTTCCAGTGATTGTGGTTTTGCTGGTTGTGTCTGTTATGGTTTCGCTGGTCTACGTCTGTCTCAAAGCAGTGGGCGCAGTGGGGCGTCGTCACCCGGACACTTCTGGAGAAGTTGGAGAAATCCACCCGGTATTTGCCAGTCTTGGTGCGGGAGATGATGGGCAGGAAGCTGTATCCCCACTGGATCTCCTGTGGGACGTAGGAAGTTCGGACTTGACACGCAGAGCTGGTGGACTCAGCCGTCCCGTCCAAGAAGACCACCAGTTCAAAGTCCTGTTGGGGAAGGGTGTCTGCTGACAGCTCATAAAATGGGCTTGACCTGTTAATCACATGGTAGAGGGTCAGTGGGCACACAAAAAACAAGTTGTCCTTTCCAGCATCAACCATAAAGTCAATGTCCACTTGGTCCAGAATAATGGTCTCTCCATCTGGTGTGGTTGTTGTCCTAAGCAGCTTGCCATAGATCTGGCTCCCTATTAACAAGGTTTTGCGAAGGTTGGCCACTCTAATCAGGAGACAGAGACTACCTTTCTTCAAGCAGATAACAGCTGTATTGCTGAAGGTGACCGTCTTTGCCCTTTTCTTTGGTAGGGAAATCTTGGCCAAGATGACCCCGCACATAAAACAATTGATGAAGACTCCAATGAGAGACTGGACAATAATAAGGGCCACGGTGCCAGCACAGTGCCCAGTCAGTGCCCGCCCGCCATACCCAATGGTGGTCTGCGTCTCCAAAGAGTAGAGGAAAGCTGTTGTGAGGCCGTTAACATTGTCTATACACTGGACGTGTCCGTCTGTGCGGTTCTGTCCTGTCAGGTCGCCGTTGCTCTTTGCAATCCAGTACCACAACAGGCTGAAGATGAACCAGCTTCCTGTGAACGAGGCCACGAAGAGGAGAAGCACAAAACGCCAGCGGATTTCCACAAAGGTGGTCCAGAAGTCCACCACGAAGGCAAAGTGGTTGCTGTACTCTATGTTGCCAAACTCAATGTTGCAGCGCCCATCTTTGGTGACCAAGCGGGTCTTGCGGTTTCGGTGCCCAGCTGGCTGGATGTGACTCTGGATCAGCTGGAACATCCTGAGGAACCGAGGGAAACAAGAGCATTATGAACCCGTTTCAAGCTCACATCAATAAGTCATGCTAATGCAGAGCCAGCCGGGGGGTTACACAAGTCTATCAAGTGGGACTGTCTGATTATTTGATGACTGGAGTTTAATCATATCCTGGAATACGGTGCTAAAATGTTATGGAGGCTGATTTGCAGGGAAATGATAACGTCTGCACAGACTTTGGTAGAAATATTGCGATGGTCATGTATTATGATGCTTCTCAAATCTGTTTTTACACATTAATGACTATGTGCAAATATATCCTACAGTCAGACTCAGTCATGGGGGATATTTCACAAAATATTTTCCAAAATTAAAAAGTTAAATATCTGTGAAAAAGACAGTGCTATATCCTTGTGATACAGATTTCTATAAAACAAAACTTTAATGTTGGGAATTCACTGTTTCAGGCATGCATGCTGATGATTGTTAATGGTATGTTTTAGAGGATATTTCATAACATTTTGTAAAATTATCTGGCTAAGCTGCTTTTGTGAAATACCCCTCTGGTCTCTGCTCTTTCCTTATTCATCATTAGACTAGAAACATAGGGCAGGCCTAGGCCAGTATGGGAACAGTTTATTATTTGCAGCTTTTTTTGGTTATTTATACTACCTTAAGTATTAACCACAGCTTTATTTGTTTTATTAATTTATATTGGATTTTATGGGGAATATCGGCAAATATTTGTATATGACATCACAGGGTTGAGTTACCAAAGTGTGATTAGATTTTTGCATGCAACCTTACATAACAGCTCCAGCTTAGACTCCAGGTTTTCTGAATTCGTTCTCTGAGGAAAAGCTGCTGAAATTTAAGAGACAGAAACAGAGACAGAACTTGTTTTGCAACGATGGATAGGAGGCATTGACGCACTTTTTATAATCACATTTTTAACAATTTTCTCAGATTGACAAGTTATACTTAAAAACTAACATTTTCTGTGTTCAGAAAAGCATTGTTTTCTTCTTAAAGCTCGTCATTTATGTGTCTTCTTGTCTTTTTGGGTGCCAGTAATTCTGGAGTGTGTTGCTTTTTTTGCAAAAGTTCCCAAAAGTTCACCTCTTTTATTGAATATTAATATGGAATACGTTTTTTAATTATTATTTGTACCGTGTTGTATGTACTGTCTTGGTAAATGTTTAAAGAAATAGCCTTTCTCTGGGGCTTGAGTATACTTCACTTTGAGTTATGGTGGCTCTTTGTATGTCTCTGCTATGTATTTGACAAGGCTGCTACTGTATGCTCTGCTGTAAAACACAGTGGGAAAACTAGCGAGAGTAATGTCCATGCAACTTATAATCTCTAAATCTTTAAATAGCTTAAGCAACTTTTCCCAAAGCAACACAAGCTCTTAAGTAAAAACAAGAACACATTTACATTTGTATTAGAGTCAGCTGCACTCATGAAAATGAGCAGCACTGCACCTCAAGGATATCTCAAAAACTAGACACATTTAAATGCTACAGCTACAAGTTTAATGGGGGGAAAAAAATCATCACATACCAAATTCTGCAGAAACCAATAAATAAGATCTTACCTGCTAAGTGAGACCATGGGCTCAAAAGTGCAGACTGGATCTCTGCTGGAACTTCAGACTCCTTTCTTCTTGCAAGTGGCCATGAAGGCGTTGGAAAGATTTTAATCCACAGTGAAATTTCCTAATCCCAGCCACATGCCACCATGTACACTGGCCTCATACAGACAGAGGAGCCAGCTTGAAAGCTCCCGGTGGGCGTCAGTTTTCCGGCAGTACTAGGCACTCTTCAACACCCCACCAAAGACCCCCGCTCTCTAATACAGCCAGCGACTCCAGTAACACTTGGTGCATGGTTGGCTGTGGTTCTCGCCAGTGTAAGCTATAGAATAGATTTGTCCCTCAACACTATGAGGAGGACCCTCCAGGAGCGGAATATTCCAGATTCAATGGTCCAACAGTTTGGCCCTCAGTACTATTGTGCAGGCAGAAGGTGCATCTATTGAGGGGGGCCAACGTGGCCAGTGCAGCACCCATGCTGTTTTTGTTTTCAACCCCTCAGAACATTTGGGATTTGTGTTGGGCCTCACAAAGAAATCCCTCAATTGCATTTCCCTTGGTCCCCCTCCCCCCGTCGAACCTGCAAGGCTGCTTAACATTTGCATCAAAATGAAGAGCTGCAGGGACAGAGTGTCTTTTGCCACATTCTGCCGGCGAAAACCGGCTGTGAAAGGACATTTTTCATATTAGCGGGATGTATTTTCATATCTGTTGTATGAGTAAGAGGGAGTTTTTGAAAGGACCAGTGTCCTCTGTAACAGACACAGATGCCATGAGCCGGATGCCGGGCATGGGAATTAGGGAAAGGTTCAAGATGCTGTATTGCTGTATTGATTCCACTGTAGCAGCACTGGAAGACTCTTACAGACGATTAGGCTCTGAGCATTTTCTGTCATCTGAAGCCGCTAATCATGTGTAATGTAATCCTCATCAGTAAGCACAGGGAATATGAGCTCTGCATTGATTGTTTGGAGCACCAGCGGTTCAGTGTGTAGGATGACATTCAGTGATATTTGCAGCAAAGCACCCTGCAGACACATAATCTTGCACCTTTCCTCTTCCTGACCTTGAACTGTGCTGGAGATGCTGCCTTTTCATGCACTTTGACGCATGTAAGTGTATTCAAAATGAACTTTGTAGCACAATAAAATGGAGGCGACGTGTCAGTGTGTATGATTATGATTTGACATTGTTTTTTCCAGTGCTGTGTCTACTTTGTTTTACCACCACTGGCAGCTGGAGGAGCCAAGGCAGTTTTCAATGCCCAGTACAATCAGTTTGTTGGACTGTCAGCTGGGAGCAGCTGGAGATTTGCGCCTTGCTCATTTGCACATCTGTGGTAGCTGTTCTCATATTGTCCCACAAAAGAATCAAACAAGGCCCCCCCCCCTGTTAACCGCCTTCTTCCTCTAACAGCTTTCTTTTTCTGCCCTGGACAAACATAAAGCAAATTTTGTATTTACGATGAACATCCTATTTTTCTCTAGCTGTGTATCCAAACGTGTACAAATGCCTCACTATGTAGTTTTGAAAAATAATAATAAATGATCATCTGGCATCAACCAGTGCAGACCTTTGCAGATTGCTTTTTTTGTATTGTTCATTCAGGATCCCAGAAAAAAAGGCAAGATTATCTTTCTCGTGTTCTTGTTCAGATTGCGGTTCTTTAGCCGATGCACTGAGGCATGATGGTTAAAATGCTCACTCCATGTGACACTGGAATGAATGAAAATAGTAATGCAACTATAGTGTTATCACTATAGATACTACTAATATAATGTAATAAAAGTATCCATAGTAACTTATTAGTGTGTGACTAGTGTTGTATTTTATTCATATATTTTGTATATTTACGCATTTTACAACACTTAAAGCAGGGCTCCAGAGCAAAAGTATAATCGCAACTGTAATGCAAATACGTAATAATTTCAGGAGATGCTTTATTGTTTTATTTATTGTATATTAATTTTGTTGCCTTGAGAAATGTGTCAGTTTTTATACCCTCTAGTAACATTACAAACATCCACAAAATCTGCCTCCTTACTGTTTTGTTTATTTTAATAAACAAATTTTACAGTGGATTATTTGCTTTGAACTGTACTAACATGCCTTGGCAATATTGGTTCTCTTATATCTGTGACAATATAAATGTGTTCATTTACACAAATCCTTACTATGCATTTCACAGCTATAGCAATATAGTACAGTGTAGTAGTGAATTGTTTTCAGGTGGATTTTTTTTCCATAAATGAGTTTATCCCTAGCATAAAATATAGGGAAGCCCTCTGTTTTTCAAGTCCTGGGCATGATTTGTTGGTTAGTATGTATGTGTACCTATCAAATTTGAGTTTTCTGGAGGCACGCTGCCTTAGCATTTGGCTGCAGGAAGTTCATGGCTCAGGATGTGGACGTGGCCTCTCTTACCCAGCCTGATCTGGGGAGGGGATTTCAGAAACCCCTCTTTAGACGCATTAGGAAACCACACAGACAGTTTATGTGATGATATGGTTCAACAGTGGCCAACTATGCAACATGGTTTTCAGCTGGAAGAGTATCCTAAATAAGGATGTTGTCATTTGAGAAGAGCAGATTGGACCGATCTGGGTGTTTTTACGGTTACTCTTCTCAAGTTTCGAAGTTCTCTCAGAGACCACCGAAAACACAAAACGTTCCACCAGGCAATCTTCTGCCCTTTGACTGACCTGTGAACATCAGCAGTCCTTTTAGACAGATTTACTGTATTTAAGTCATCTATAAGTAATGGGGTTACATTGACTGAATGAGCAGTTGTGGCTGCAGGACTTCAGTGTAGTGAGGGGCTTGAAGTGGTTAAAGTGAGGCAAAAAATGCATGAGAGGAGCTATCATTCAGGTCTGCAGCTCTGGCTTGTCATAGATAAGCTGTTCAAATAACTCATTTATCTCAGAAATCCACCACACATCCTGCATTTTGAAGGGCATCATCACCATAAGGGTAACAGGATCTTCGGGGTTAAATGATATAGTCTTGTTCTCCATATGCTGCTGGAGTCCACCCAGCTTGACGTAAATGATTTCTCAGGGATCAAGCTCCACATCTTTCCTTGGCTTATTTTTAAAAATGTTTACTTTCTGCTAGCCTCAAGACCTGCCAGACACTTCAGCAGCTGTCATCATTTTGTGAACAGCATACTCATGAGGATAGTTTTACCTATGAAAGAACAAATCCACTCACGTCTCCCTGTTTAAATGTTATCCCTAAAAACACTGGATCCTGGTATCTGGATTGGTGGCAGTAGGTGTTGTTATTTTTTAACGTGTATGTGTGTGTGCTCATGTACACCTCCCAAGGGACGTTGTTTCAGGAAGCCTTAACCATTACTGTGATTTTTCCAGCCTAATTCTTGATATATATTTGCAATTACAGTTTAAATTTAATAGAACGGCTATTAGACTAAATACATACTTTGCGTAGGCCTGTTCTTTCACTGGATGTGGCCATTGTGCATTTTAATAATGTTTATTTCTCAAAACACAGAAAATTTGCATTGCATTCTGTGACCGTAGCAGCTGAGCACAGTGCAGTTAGTGACGGTTAATTTCCTCAGTCACATGACCTGCTCCACTCCCAGGTAACACCAAACATCTATGGTAAAAATAAACAAACAAACAAACAAACAAAAACATTACAGAGATGGCTTGGTCTGAGGTGTATTATCAGCAGCTCGGACGCTACTGAATGATCACAGAAATATTAAAGGAATATTATAGGATTTCTACAGGCAAGTGTCTCTATAACACTACAGAGTATACAAGCACCAATATAGTATAGAATCGAGTATTTATAGTATATAGTTTAGAGAATATTATAGATCCAAGACGAAACTGACAGAAGGGCGGCACTTAGAGAAAAAAGTGCAATTACAAATGCGTCTGCTGCCTCAGCACCACAGACAGCATCATGGATTTATCAACACACAGCACAGTGAGGCTGCTGATATTTCAGAGCCGTGATCGGGGCCATAGATTATAACTTCCATAAACCTGAGTCTGATAAAGGATCAGTGAATCAGGCAGACTAGACTAACACATTCAACTCAATTGCCCCTGCACTCTCTCTCTGCGACTAGGGGATGCAAAGGGTGATGGCAGGTTGCTGGTCATTTTGCTCCCCCCTCAAATCGCCTGCTGATTGGCGGTGTCCATTTTAAATACTTGTCTTGATGCAAATTTCAAATCTTCAGACTGTGCAAATCCTCAGACTGAGTGCCATCCAAAACAAGCATTACATTAATTGCAGTTGACGGGGCTGTGACACCGGCTTGTATATGGGAGCACAGTGGTTAGGGGTATGATATGTCTGCTGTTTATTCAAACTCATAATGATTTCTGAAGTCTTGCTCTAATCTAGATTTCTCCCATCATTTCCCAGAAGTAAATTACATGTTGCTCATTCATTGTGCCTTTAATCTGTCAACATGGGGAAATTTTCCATGCCAGTAATGGATGTGAAAATCTCCACACAGTAAGGGCGCCATCTGGTGCTCAATTTTTATACAGCACCTTTTCCCCCAAAGTAAGACCTGAGAGAGAAACACGTACACACACAGTCATGATACAACACAAGTTTGTAGTTCTACAAAAGTCTTTATTTACAACATTTGATGACCTTGATCAGTCAACTGTTGATTATTCACAAATATCCGTAACCTGGATTGAGGAGTACATTACAAACTAAGTTACATTAAGTACAAAGAGTGTGGAATATCCTCCTGGCATTACTCCAACAAATCATATAAAAATACAAAGTACATACATATATATGTAAATGCATAGACTCATTATTTCAGTTCAAATTAAAACGCTGCAACCGTATTGCAAAATGGAAAGAGTGAGTTGGACTGGAACAGAAATATTGCAGGCAAAAGCATTTTTAACAGGAGTTTGTAACAAAAAAATCCCTGGCTAAGTTCATGGCTCTTCATTCTTCTTTCCATGATATCCTTCGCTCCAGCTGGCTAGGCAATTTCTCTCTCCACCTCGGTCCAAAATATTTCTTTGGACAGCACTCTCTATTGCGTCCGTCATTCCACCTCTTCTTCTAGCCCTGATACATGTTATTCTTTCTTGTGTTGAGAGAATGGCATGCCAAAACTTCATGAATGACCCAGTCCAAAAATGCTGCCTTCCCTATTGGCGAACGTACATGAATCTTAACCATCACTTAAGACCTTTAAGACCTTTAAATTTGGCATACAAATGCACAGAGTGTCTTAAATTTAAATAAAATCTAAAGTAGCCTTGTGCTGAAACAATTACACAATGACAGCTTTCAAATTTTCAGATTTGAAGGTGACAAACTGTCAACTGTCAAACTGCATCAACTTCAGCCCCAACAAGGTCTCTTCAAAGCCAAATTCATTCCAAAAAAAATCGTACCCTAGTTGTGAGACGCTGCACACTGCACAAGACCAGTCGCATTCAGCTGACAGCATCTTGCACAGAGCTGACTGGGAATGGCTTACATCGAGGCTGCTTTTCTGTCTAGACAATGTTCCTCTCAAGCATGGGCTCCTGGGCCATGATGCGTCTGAAGCCAAAGGCACTCAAGTCCAAGGTTTTGAAGTTTCCGTCCAGGATCAGCTCTGCTACAGCTCTGCCCACTGCTGGTGAATGCTGTAAGCCATGGCCACTGAAGCCAGTGGCGAAGTACATGTTGTTGACCAAAGGATGCATACCTATGATGCCGTTCTGGTCAAAGGTGTTGTAGTCATAGAAGCCTGCCCAGGCACTGGTGACCTGACACAAGGAGTCAGAGAGAGAGAGAACTGAATTTCATCGCCTTGAAGAAACAGTCACAGTCTAGTCAGTGTCGTCTACTTGATATAAAGGATATGATGCAGTTTGATTACCTGTTTATTGTAGAAATGATCAACACTACACTGTCGATGGTAGCTTTTAACTTAAATTGTTTCTGATGGGACATTTTGATCAGATTACACACAGGCATGCACAAATATTTTTTAGTATTACTATTATACTACTGTGTTTCAGTGTAGAGTTCTATGGTGGGTATGAATCCTGTTTCAGAGTCTTTTTCATCCCAACAAGAATAAAATACACGGTACACTTTAAGTCTTCAAAAGCCCGTATCAGTCAAACCCTAGAGTTGGGAGTCAGTAAGTTAAGAGAAATACCGTATCTCTAGAAAGATTTACCAAAGACACAATGAGAACTCGATATCTTAAGCACCTACACAACATAAAGGATCCCCACCCTACCTTGAGTTTCTCAAAAGCAGGAACACGATGGGCCAAGTAGGGCCAAACCTTTTCCTCAAAAAACTGGTGGTCCACCTCCAGATTAGTGGTATCTGGTTCTTCCTCCTGAGGGCAGGAAAAAAAACACTTAAATTCCTATTATATTGTTCATGTCTAGTATAAAAAATAGACAGGGAAACCACAGTGCTACTACAAACCTCCTCTGGTGATGTGCCAGCGATGAAGTTTCCTCCTAACCCTTCTCTTCTGACGTAAATTCCAGAGTAGTCGATCAGGAAGGGAGTGTCCAGACCTGGACCATCAGGACAGTGAACCACGTAGATATACCTGAAGATAGTTGAGGGAGAAGTCAGCTGTACAACAGGTGGCACGGGACTTGAGAACAGGTTTTTCTGTTATTCTTGGATCTCTTGTACACTTTTTTTTTTATGAGCTGCCACACTCAACTCTTTTGATTAGTGTTCAGTCGCAGTTCCCTGATAGCACACTCTCATTGGCTCAATATCAAACTGATGAATCGTTAGATCATATTGATGTCGCCTCTGTAATTTTCAAGTTCTCTGCTGCCTACTCTGGACCTTCATAGCCAAGTTACTTTTTCCGTTCTTCAACTGAATTACAATGTTGATCTACGATGTTAGATCTACAGCCAAAGTCAGGCCAGTGTATGTGCGCTTTCTGGGTTGCAGGAAAATCTAGGAGATACTGAGGTAAATATTGCACTTTTGGGCCCAAACTGCAATGATTTACCTTCACAACACTTGGATTACGCTCATGAATTATACTTTTGAAAAGGTCATGTCCTGACAACAGAAAATAAAGTAGATTAGTCCAACACAAAACTGTGGCCCATGACCACATGTAACATGTTGCACTACCAATTCACATCTATCTCCAAATTTCTGCATGGCTGCAACTGAGAGAGTTGGAAAAAGCATCAAAAAGCACTTGAGGAAAACTTTCCAAAATTTTGCCATGGCATAGCAATATTCAACAGCCATCAGCCATCGCTTGGTAATTTCTTTCCTTCTGATTTGAAGGTATTTTAAGGATACATAAGCTGTTCAGTTTCTCCCCCCCAGAAAACTGTGAGCAACAGTAAGATTCCTCCGGAGCTCATGAATGATGATTTGCTATGCTCTGTGAGAGGCATGCAACCACTGTCAGCCTTTTCAAAGGAACTGAACTCATCATTCCCGCATTTGAAAGATGTGGGGGAAATATGCACCTTGGTTCAATCACCTACCTTTTCCGCGGCTCCACTGGTAAAGGGATTCCAGCTATGGTGTCTTTGGGACCAAAGCCAACACCCATCATCTCAGCCAGTTTTCCAGAGTGGGCTCCTGCTGCGTTCACCACGATGGCACACTCCACCGGCTGGTACTCCAGACTGTTGGGCATCTGGACCTGCTCAACACAAGGCAGTGACCCTCCTATAAACCACAATGAACGGCCTTGGATTTTAAGTGTGTCAATATAAAAAACGGGTTCCCAATCTTTAACGGTATATAAACCAATTAATAAAACCTCATGTGATCCAAGCATTTACACAAAAAATAAAAATTGTGTTGTTTACATCATACAAATGTACATACAATGTATCGCTACATAAAATGTACACTGGTATTTACACAAGTTCAGACAAGGTTCAGAATATCACATTTAGGACTTTTTAATGTCCACTGGGATTGAATTTAAGGTCAGCTTGAAAACCAAAATAAACAGAAATGTTTATTTTGGATAGTATGAAAAAGCACAGGAGAAAATAAATTAAAATGTGTGGACTGTGTTTAGGGGGGTGGCATGTTTTGCATTCATACAAAGTACATTCTGATATCTACTGTAAGGAGAGGTTTGTAAGGATACAAACCTCTCCAAAACTGTTGTTAAATGAAACTGGACCAAACTGTTTGACAATATCAGTGCATCACATTTATAGTGGGAATAAGGTTTCAAATGTCAAAAACATAAGCAATCCATCATAGTTACAGAGCATGCAGTCACACTTACCCTGACTTGTTTTATTCTCTTGAAATCCACCTGCTCACCATCCACAGTTGTCATTATGTTTGTAGTATACTTAAAACCTGTGGAGGACACATCGACAGCTGGCTGACACACAGTAAGCTCATTCTGCTCGCACACAGGCGTAATCGACACCAAAGGCAGCTTCACCGCCAAAGTCATCCATTGCCCTCAGCGGTTTGTTGACACTTCAGCATACACTTTGTTGAGTGAGTTACAGCAGGCCCTCTGGCATTATCCAAAAACACATTTAAGTGTTTTAATATATGGCCCATATATTCATGAATTTGAAAAAAAAAGAGAGAAAAAATGTGTTCATCTCAATAATTAATGCAATACAGAATAATTTATATACAGTCTCCTTCTCACCTTCAATGTAATATTAGTGGCTTACTACAACTCATTATACTGTCAGCTTAACCGTTGTACCAAGGACCCCTGGGTGGTACCGGTGTCTGCAGTAATCACTTAAATCACTGATCACTTAAAGCCGCTGCCAGCAGAACTTGATAATTGTTGACTTTGTGGCCCCTTGAGTCCATTAGCGGTAGTGTTTCACCTAAGTGCTCACAAAGAGAGTAAGACAAATATGTATATAGGAGCAGCGTCATGTAATGCAAATCTATCAAAGCCAGGGTCCCGGTGCTCTGCATGATGGCTCACTGGAAGGACTCTGCTGCACTTAAAAAAGAAGTGACCCTTAATTAATGTCATTAGTTATACTTGTGTTTCCCCTGTTATTTTATGTCAAAATGGCTCCAAGACTGTACTGAGTGAGTGAGAATTAACCACTTCACATTGCTCAGTTTTCTAGAGCCATTCTACTACGCTGTTAATTAAGAGTGATACACTGAGGAAAATATCCCACATATTGGGTCTTTAACAATCTACCAAAAACTTGCTGTGTTGCTCTCAATCTGGAACAGGAGAGGCCCTCACTGCTGAGGTTCTGTGTGTGTGAGGCCATAACGAACCTGTGACTTCTCCGATGCACTGAATGACTCCCATAGACATGGCTTTCCTTCTGAAGGCATTTAGCAGACTCCAGGGATCAAACCATCCCTCATTCTCCAACCCTAGGAGAGACAGGCAGAGGAAGTAAGAACATGGATGATAAAATAAGAAATATAGAACTCACAATGAGGTACATATTGGAGTTTTGGACCCCTCTGTTTGTCTGCAACCCCTGGGTTATGTTCTTTTGAATAATTTGATAACCATTTTTAACTTGGTGTGTGTGGAGTTTCTGTTGGTGTGGTGGTGAGTAGTCGATGACTGATTTTGGCGTGAACTATTCCTTTAAAGGAAGGGTGAGGCCAGATTCCTTGCAGTTTTTACAGATTGAGTAAAATCCTCTGAAACCACAATGGAATGATTTCTCTGGCCAGACATGAAAAAAATAAGCTGTGGTCACGGAGGAACATCCTTCACACACAAGGTTTGTACTTCACTAAGATTCTAATATCAGCCTGATTCATCGGTCTAAACTCTATTTGTGAGCGGTGTGATGTTAAAACAAGTACCAAAGTTCACTGTTTACAGCCACACAGGACTTCTCAGCAACATACACGCACCATAAGACGCGAGCGCCACACCGTCCGTGCTGATCCATGGAAACTTCTCCTTCAGTTGTGTGGGCGACAGCAGCGACACTTTGGCTCCAGCGTACCTACACTCATCGAACAACAATCACACCTGTGAGATTCAGCAACATGAGCGAGCTGGCTGGCATACAACATTAGAAACTAAGGGCAATTTTACATTTCCCACATGTTTAACCAGTTACTACAAAGGTGATTAATAGATTCCAGACCATACAATGCTGCAGATCAAACTAATACTTTCATACTGGTTTCCTACTGGGAATTCTAACATAAAGGGGACACAGCTGCAGTTACATGCAAATCTACGAGAGCTAACACCTCTGGGTGCTGTAGTTCTCCTCCATGATATGGGCCACATTTTCACTAGCCAGGAAGAGATATCCCGAGTGGTTGAACTGCAGGTCCACCGGGTCTTCATTCAACACGCTGAGATGTTCCTGGGAAAACACAACAATGTCTTCATCACCTTTAACTCATAAACCTCCTCGGATAATCACTGTGTGCCCCGTCTGGAAAATCTATAAACCATCTACCAGAGCGGTTTGCACTTCTTGACACTGCACAGTGATTAATTTTCTCTGTTAATATATAATAAACCCTGAACAGGAAAAACAAGCCTCTTATCTTGTGGACAAACCAGGGTCAGGCCATTATATGGGTCTGCTGTTGGACTTCAATTAAAAAGTGTCATCCATCTCTGATACACGACTCGTATCTGATATGGTGCATGGATTACATATTTACTGTACGATCACTGTTTGCATTATTACTATCCTGTGTTTTCATGAGCTTTCATGTCCCACAATGGTGCAAAAGCTGTGTCAGACGCTTCAACCCCGACCAGAATGGCATTCTAAGAGGAACGCTGAATTACTCATCTATATTCAACATGAAAACAGTGAAATGTGAGGATATTGAGTCTCGACTATTAGCAGCTTTGCAAAACCATCTGTATCCCCCCCTCAGGCTTTCCTTTTGGTTAATAACCAGCCAGCACGTGCACGCTTTTCTTCGTCTTCACACGTGAAGATGACATGAGCGGTTTGGCCCAAGCAGAACACTGTGGCATTTACTCGTTTTACAGGTCTGTTCACTCAATGCGAAAGCAGGAGAGTTGCGCTTCCGAGTGACCTACATTTATGTTCCTCATGAAGTCCGCAGAGGCCAGGGAGAGGTGGATGTTCTCAGGCAGGGAAAACTGCTGCCGGATCCCCCCTGCAGACAGCACTGTGGAGGCCCGGGAGTACTGCGGAGAGTTACACACCAATTACATGCAGGAGGAGGCACTTCTATGCCACTTATGGGAGGGATAATGTACAGGGGGAAGCTCATTACTGCAAAATAAGATCTAAAAAGGTTGGATGACAAGCTTCCATCAATTATGAGTCCAACAGGGCTGCCTACAAAGACCAAGGACGTCTTTCTTGCACAAGGTTTCGCCAATTAAATTAATCTGAGATCAAAAAAACCTATGGGACTTGATGACTGCAGAGTGGTATGATCATGTCGTCAATCAGAACTGAGTAGTCAACAAACCCGTGTAATAAAGATGGTTATATTCCAAGGTGATCAAATGTGCGAATTTATGACCAGTCTGAGGTTTTGCATTAGGTTTACACCACTATAAATAAATACGTATTATTCATTAGGGCTTCTATATTACTGACTTGTGTGATATATCACACTAAGGCATGGCCATGCAACTAGACACCCCCTTTGGCGTTTAATAACCTGTTAATACATGTTTTTCCTTATATACTCACATTCTTCTAACTGGTTCTATATGTCATACAGTGTATCTTGGTATATCATCATTCATATTTATTTTATTCAGCAAACATTTCATGCTTTTGGTATACTCTCATATTCCTTCCTTTTTTGTTTCAGTACACTCTTTGGTATTTTTGCAAACTCTCATGAGAACATAGAATATTTTAATATATTTAACATTAAGTCCTACTGTATACTACTATTTCAAAGGTTATGGTGCTGCAATTGTCAGCTGAACTGTAATCAAATGCCTCATTTTGTTTGTTTGTTGTTTTACTGTTAATATAGACCTTTTTTGACACGAGTAGCAGGTAAACACAGGTGTTACTGATTAATAATTAATCATCTGGGTAATCATTTGGGTCAAACAGAGCCAAGGTCCTGCTGTTGTTCATGCTGGCTCACTGGAAAGGCTGTGGTTCAATTAAATGAAACACAACTTTAAATAGCGTCATTAGTAACACCTGTGTTTCCCTGCTATTCCATGTCAAAATGACTGCTGTGGAAAAAAAGGTCTATTTACTCATGCAACAACCCCATTTCACAATGCCACGCAGATCATAAAAGGCTTTTCCTTTAGGAGATTTATTCTCCCAGAATCTATAATGAATTTCAACAGGGGCCACACAGGTATGTATGATATATTTGGTAAAACAAAAGCTAAAGTCCATTCTGCCAGTTTGGAATAAGTGAAATATAAAACTACATCGTTAAATGAAACTCACTGAGCTGGAGATGAAGTTAATCATGGAGAGGGGTATGTATGTTACGGAGAAAAAAAACAACAAAAAAAACCCACATGTCAATGCACCAAGAGACATGTTTAGTGAATATAATGTCCGTATTTGAAGCTTCAAGGGAACAAGACCGAGAGGGAATTTGAGCAGAGTTAGATTTAAGCAGAAACAAAACCAGGCTGATAAAAGGTTAAGATTCTTTAAACAACAGTACAATAAAAGGGCAAATTCTAACCATGGAAGACACACAAGTTGCCAAGCAAACAACGGCTTTGGGATCAGATTAATGAACCTGAGCCAGAAAGACAGCAAAATATCAACAGAGATTTATGATAATCAAGGTCAATTAAATTCTAACATTTCACAGGTATTATATGTATGGGAAAGGACCTTTACAGATTTCTTTCCAAGGAATGAAAAGGAGGATTATTTTTTTTTAATCAAGCCTTTTTTGATTAAATTTGTTTGCTTAAGACCCAGTTAGAAAATCAATCACCTCATCAAAACCTTAACGGTGGAATGTTTTTTAAACAAGGGCATTAATAAAGATGAGGTGAAAGAAGCTATCGCGGCTTTGAAAAGACGGAAAGCCTCTGGTTTTAACGAACTGACAAATGAAATGACAAATTGTTTGGCTCTCTCACCGTTGGGTCCCGCTCCACCACAACCACTCGCACACCCCCTCGCACCATCTCCTTCTGCTTCAGCCAGTAGGCGATGGACCAGCCCACCACACCCCCGCCTACGATCACGATGTCCGCCCTCTCTGGAGGAAGGTTGGGGTTCTGCTCCAGGGGGCTCCAGCTACTCCCTGGCAGGGCATCCGCTGCCTTTTTCCTCATGGCCTCCAGCTGGGACTCCAGGTCTAAAAGCACCAAGCACAGAGTTCACTTATTCATTGCATTATGCTATGGGAATTTCAATAGGTCTTTCTATTAGACTGTTGTTCCCTCACTGGGGCCCAGGTGGTACCCCAAAGGATCCTTCAGAGGGCCTCTCAGGGGTTCTAGTCACATGCTTAATAGTTAAAAAGCAATGTTACTTCACTGACCTGGTTTTAGGACACTGAGATAAAGCATAATGTATCCTGGCAAGAGGCTTCACACTCCCCAAATATATTTCAAGATAACTTCAGGCAGATGGCAAACGCTTTACCAGTTGTATTTGTATGGAGGGCCCTTAACCTTCACATAAAAACATATGAAACCCCTCACAGCCACTGTAATAAACAAATGACACTAGTCACTTACAGCCACTGTAATAAACAAATGACGCTGCTCACTAGACTAGTATATAGCAGAAACCTCATATGATTTATGTCGCTCCTGGAAAAAAATCAACCAGACTTCATACGAAATTCTGGTAATTTATTGAGATCTTGATGCTAGCAGAAAATAAACAAACGTCTTGAAATAAACTCAAGATTTTTTCTAAATTTTAGCAACCCCTATTCAATTCGGCATACATAGTAATCCATTTGGTAGTAGTTATCTTGACAAAAAAACAGATTTTATAACTGTCCCTCGTCTTCTTCCTGCAATCTTCTGCAACCAAAACACAGTGGAATGCGGTAGTGACTAGTGGAATCAACTCTGTAAACTATATGTAAATACTCCTGCTCAGATTATGTTTTTCACGCCGAAATGAACAGTGGCTCTGATCATTTCAAAATAACTCTCAAGGTCTCTTCCACTATGTATGTGCTTTTGACGAGAAGCAAGACAAAACTACATTTCCATCTTTCTGAATGGACTTTTCGCTCTCTGCGTTGAACTGCGTTGTGACGTTTCCGTTGTTTTCCACCACCGGTGCCCACCTTTGAAGAAGTCGCTCTGGAGAGGTCTGCCGGTGCTCAGGCTTCGCCATCCGTGCCTGCAAAGCCATTTGTGTTGTGGTGTCATTCGTCTGGAGGGGAGTAATCCACAAGCCGCCCTCACCCCCGCATGCAGCCTGCGCCACGCTGTCATGGCTGGGAGCTACTCACTGGGTCAGCACAGAGGGAGCACCGTGAGCACAGAATAATCGCTCTGTGACCCAACACGCATGTCGCCACCTGAAGTGTGCACAGTAAAATCAGTAATGTCAGTGCATAAGTGATGTCTTGTTGATACAGAGCCAGAATACTCCTGGAGGTCAACTAAGAGCAAGCCTGATGAGTCAAGCTGGATGCATTCAGATAGAGCAAGGCCGGAAGTAAAGCGATGCAGCCTTCAAACTATATGTTTATTATATCTATACAGTCGGTGGCCACTTTATTAGGTCTAGCTGTCCAGTCTAATGCAGTGCAATGCAACAGCTCTGCCATAAATTCTACCTTTTAACAGAGTTTATAATGTTCGAGGATGTGTGAATTTAATTCTGTGTTATTATCGAGGTTGTGGTTTGCAGAGGTCTTGCACAGGAATACATTATACTGAAAAGTGTTTCTAATTTTTTGTCCTTCCTATTTAAATAAATGAGTTGGGGCAGAATAGTAGAAACACCTCTCAGTAAAATGCAGTCCAGTCCAACAGCAGCACTAACTATGAGCTCAGTGCCAAACATAGAAGTGAATGAACACCTCTGGTACTGTGACAACAAGACAAGCTGAGCATTATAGGCAGCAGAAAAGTAAATTTTATAGCAGAACATTTGTATTGTGTTGTGTTAGAGTGTGCAGGTAGACCTAATGAAATGGACCCTGGGTCTATATATCTAAGTGGTGTGATGGTTTAATAAATAAACCCACAGTTTGTTTTCTATTGTAGGGTTTGGGTCACAGTTTCAATTCAATTTGTTTTCTACATCAGGGAGAAAAAAAATACTATTTCCAATGTTCTCTGTATTTTGTCTTTTTTTTTTCATTCAGAGATTTTGGAAAACAACAGGAAATCAACAAACATTCTTTCAAATGCAAAAGTCTACTGAGACTAAAAATCACTTTCAGTATATTCATTAATTTATGAGCTCAGTGTATTGTCAGATGGCTTTCATACAGTGGAGGAGTTAGTGACACTGCATTTTGTAAGGTGGGCTGTTTATTGAACGGTTCATATTATACCGCATGGGGTCCAGGGCCCCCAGGGGTCCTTGAGGGGCCTCCAGGGCTTCCACATTTTCTTCCTTCTGGTTCAATCTCACCACTATTTGTCAGTGTTAAAGCGTGACATCTATGCAATTTAACCCTTTGAAATCTGGAAAAACTCACTTGATGTCTTCCAAAAGAGCATAAGTAAAATTTGCATTGAAACAATGAATAAATAAATAAATATATATATTGATAGATAATCCAGAAATGACCAGAAATGAGCAAATGGAGACCCATGAAAATGAGCGAGAATATTTTCAGTGATGCTCAACCAACGTCGCATTTCTTGTGTTTGAATGCATGTGAATGACGTCTGATCGCAGCACACAGAGCACAAACCGTCTCTTGATGTAAGGGTCCCTACAGGGCAAAAGCACTTCCAACACTTCCAACAGCCTCACCATCTGAAAATCATCTTGGGGGTCCAGATCATGAAAACGTTTGATAGCCGCTGGGATCTGGCATATGTTTGTATGGCCATGGAGAGCAGGCTGGTGCAAAGTCAGTCATATGATGATAGATTTAAGAGGAGACATTTGTTCAGGTAAGTCTGTCCTGGAGAGAGCTGACGGGAGAAAGGCACGTCAGAAATTCACTTTTTGCTGTCAGATAAAAGTATGATGATGAAGATGCCCTGGTTTCATGACTGTCTGGCAACACATGCTGCTAAAGTCTCAGTGGCAGCAGCTGGGCTCTGTCTGCTCCCAACTTACATTTAACTGAGTGATAATAATTATAATAAGTCTTATTCTTATTATTTTATAATACTCATGTTACATATTACCCCTGTGTTGTGAAAGTTGCATTTAAGGAAAAATAAAATTATTGTTTCCATTTACTTAAGATTCCTCAGTGCAAAGATGTTTTATTTTATTCTCATGATGGAACCGTATCATGTTGTCACACTTTTTTTTTTTTTTTAAATGGATTTTACTTTACTTTGAAAGTTCCAACCAGAAACAGTCCTAGTGTTACCTGCGGCTGGCTTGACGCTGGTTTCCTCTCGCTTGGAGGCGATGGCCTGTCATGTGACCGGGCAGAACCAATGAGGATCGAGCAGGGCGGAGCGCTAACCCAGCAGCCAGTGAGGATGATGATGGTATAATATTGCATTTCCACGGAGGAACCCGGAGGGGCAGTCATTACATAACATTTCCATTTTCTCCTAATCAAATGCCTTTATGCAAAGCGCTTTGCATTCACTTTGTGTTTGAAACCGCCTCGCCTCGCCTTAACGCTACACTTTAATAATAGTAGAGACTAAAATAATACTACAATAACAGTACAGACTCCAGGCAAAACATATTCTGACAGAATCACATAAAAAAACAAATTGCAATGATTACCAAGTTCTTATGTATTACGTCAGCAAATTATTCTTATTTTAATTAAAATGTCATTAAAATAGAGCAAGTTCCATAACCAAATATATCAAATTAAATTATATACTACACTATAATGTATAGTATAGTACAGCATCATGTAGTTCTTGTTTTGAGTGGCACCCCTCATGTTTTTTTCAGCAGTGAGAATGTATGCAACATGGCTCTGTATGCTGCCACTTATCTAAAATAATATTTAAGACTTTGGGCTGTATGTTATTTCATTTGAGGTATTTTGTTACTTTCCAGGCATGAATACACCACAAGTGCAAGTGTCAAGCATTATGATGGCTCCCACTGCTTTTCCTAATGTCTCACACTGTAAGTACAGCTTGGCAGGCACTGAAAAGCATTTTGGTTGGTAATTATAATAATAAAATGGACCAAGCTGTTTACCACTTGTTGTGTTGCTCATGTGTCCACAACCTGTGTTTCTGACGTTTCCTGCAGCACTTGACGTCAGCATTGTTTTCCCCCGCCTGTCTCAATTTGCCTTTCTGATTTCTGCGTTTGCATCAAGTGCGTCATCTCCCGGCGCAGCTCGCAGCACGGCCTCTCCTCGTCAACACATCCACCGAGCTCCAGTGCTGAGATGGTGAAGCTCCACAGGCAGAGCACCAGAAACAAGCTGCAGGAACAAGAGGAGGACACTTCCAGAGTTGAAATGAAGGCCTCACATTGCACATAGGCATCTTGGTAGATGAATGAAGGTGAAAGAGGGTCCATTCAGTCCAGTACTCTGCAGCACTTAGAGATTCAGTGGGAAAAGCAGCTGCCTCCAATGTGATTCCACATACAGCCTATATGAGAAAACATATCTACAAAGTCAACACAATCAACAATTAGGCTACTTACGAATTGCTTAACCCGGATCCAGTGTGTTTGCAAGTCAGGCACCGGCTCCGAACCAGCCCTGGAACCGCGTCGGTGGAAAAGGGGCAAGAGAGTACACCACTGCCTAATAATGAATGATAATGAGAAAAAAAATCAATAATAAACATATGGTAAA
>OMLB01036828.1:11947-27965 GCA_900302555.1 Myripristis jacobus | reverse complement strand
TTGGTAGATGAGTGAAGGTGAAAGAGGGTCCATTCAGTCCAGTACTCTGCAGCACTTAGAGATTCAGTGGGAAAAGCAGCTGCCTCCAATGTGATTCCACATACAGCCTATATGAGAAAACATATCTACAAAGTCAACACAATCAACAATTAGGCTACTTACGAATTGCTTAACCCGGATCCAGTGTGTTTGTGCCATGCTTCCAGTCCATACCTGAGAGTACACCACTGCCTAATAATGAATGATAATGAGAAAAAAATCAATAATAAGCATATGGTAAAAATAAATAAATGAAACAGAGAAGTAATAACAAGTAAAAAAAAAAAGGGAAGAAAGAAAGAAAGAAAGAAAGAAAGAAAGAAAGAAAGAAAGAAGAAGAAAGAAAGACATAAAATGTGTTTAAAATGTGTTTCACAAAATGAAACACATTTGCCTGTTCGGACAGTCGGGAAATCTGTTCCAAAACTGAAGAACCCTAACAGCAAACGCTTGGTCTCCTTTGGTCTGTAGCTTAAATAAAAGATTCTGCTTAAATTAAAAAATGTCAACAAACTTGCCAAATTCTGGGGTTTGCATTATTCAATAGGAGTCACCAGAGGGCCCACGATACAATAGCATCACTATACTGAAGTCATGATAGGACAGTAATGTGATAATGTGACATTTTGCAGTGTGTGATATATTAGTATTGTGATATATTACAATTCATTACCTTTTTTTCAACTACAAATTATGATCCCGAGGGAAAACTTTGTCAACATCTGTTTTATCTAATAAGATCAAGTTTTCTCTTTTATGGTGGCTGCACTTCAAGACCCACAATAACTTCTTATGTTATTTCAGCTTTTCCCTATCATTTAGTATATTCACATCAATTTTAAATAACAACACATAGGTTTGGTTTCCACAATGGTTTTTTTTTTAAATTATCATTATTATTATTTTATTTTGTAGAGCTATAGTTGGAATGATTCAGAGCCATCTAAAGGTGGAGTGCACACATTTTAGTTAACACTGCGTGGTTAATTCTCTTTGGTTGTGCTATGTGCCTGTTAGTTGTGTATTTAAGTTACTGTTTAACTGGATAAAACAGGTTTCTTGGAGTGGAGTGGTGGTTTAGATCAACTCTATTGTCAGATGTGGCAGTAAGGGTAGTTTTCAGCAGCCTTAAAGTTCATTTGTTTGGTTTGTTGTATTGTCTACCTCCCCTCATGTATCTTCTTGTTCGCCGGGCCTCTATAAGTCGCCCGCTCTTTAGTTGAGAAGTCAGTTTTCTTGCATTAAGTTGTCTGCTGGTCTGTCCCATAGTTTGTTTCTTGTAAATATGTTCATGCAATTCTTGTCGTGTTACCCTGCTTTTAACCTTTTTTTGGGTTAATAAAACCCTTTAATTTCCCACTCAACCTGTGACCTCCTGTGTTGTTGGCCTGGTCCCTAACAGTTCTGTTCATCTCTCTTCAGTCATGGATTGGGATTGTCAGGCGAACAGACTGAACAAATCTGGCATAAAAACCTGTCTTAAACATTGCATTCTCAACAATACAATATTGATACGTGGTGTCCATGTAGCTATATAATATTGCCATGCAAAATATTGCCATACTATGCTGTATCGTTTTTTTCTCCCCCACCCCTATTATATTAGGTAGTTGCTGGCACATGATGAGTTTAAAGGAAAAAATGTGAAGGCATGTGCTCAGTGTTAACTCTCATAAGCTGGAAGTGAACATCACAGGCGGTGTCTGGCTAGATCTGATGTTTACCTAGAAATCCCGCCAGGCTTGGCAAAGGTCTTTAAACAGCAGAGAATATGATTCAGTCAGACCGACTTGCTTGTTGATGTCGTTTACTCAGTGCTTCAGATTATTGCAAGCAACACCTCGTGCCATAGTTTATTCCCCATGGAGGTTTACATCATTGCTTTAATCGCTAGCTGCCTGTACTTGACCCTTGTTGATGTCTGACCCGTCTTTCAAAGCGAAGTGGTCCAGGATGCCAACACAATGCCGGGCAGGGTGGGAGGAAGCTGGAAATGGGCATGGCGAGAGGAACATGGACAATGAAATGTGGGTGGACTTGCAATGCCACTGCTGCTTGAAGCTAGAACGCGCCGCGCAGGGTTTACAGACTGTCTAAAGGGCATGAAGAGGAAACAAGCTCCTTTGTGATTTGGGCTCAAGCAGATGAAGTCTAGGGCATAGCTCCTGTGACTGCATGAGTGTCAGACGAGAGGCATTTGGACAAACATCCAAAAGCCATAATCTGTGCTATAAAACACTAACTAGCTCTTCAAAGAGACTTGGTACTTGTGTTAACTGGTTTATTTTTGGGCCTCATGAAAGAGACTGTCAGCATTAAATTGCTCCAGTTTAGTCATAAACCACCACTACACTCATGATGTGGTTCTTCAGCATCCTTCTTGTTGGCCGAGGCATAAAGCTGTCTGCTGTGCAGGCTTCATATCGCCTGACGGTCCTGGAGACAGATAAACGCCTCAAACGCTTCGTGTGAGGTGGTCGGTGAGGGTGCGCCTCATTGTAGGTACTTCCAGTGTTCTGCTCAGAGTTGAAAAAAAAAAAAAAAACAAGAACCCAGAGCTGACCTTTAAGAATAAAGCTTGTTTTGTTTTAAAGCCCTGAGAAACTGGACTTGAATAACCTTTTTCCTCCAGATGTCACAGCAGAGGGTTTATTTTTTTTCACCAAGGTTTGAGGGAGTGGACGGTAGGTCCATGCTGGAGAGGGCATGGATGTGCAGTTTTATCTGAATGCCTTATTTGGGCATAATGACATCAGGATCCATCACATGTAAACAAGTCACAGAGGAGGGAAAATCATTTATCGGGGGTTTTCCAGCGTCATGCTGCATTGTTAATCAGTGTCCACTGGATCCCGGAAGAGTTTCAAATACCAGCAGAAACATCTAGAATATAATTCCCGGAACAAAATTTTGGTCCCACCACAGGAACAAGGACGTTTGCAAGTACCATGAACTTAAAAGAGGAGCTAGCAGGGTTTTACTAGCCTGGTTTCCAGACCCCACTGATTGACTCTGTAATTAACGCTGTTGGGTCTGGTCATGTCTCTATCAGAGATGATTTCCCGTAGTCAGTGCTTGTCCCACCTAAGGGCCAACCATCAGCCAGTCATAATAGGCTGACTGATCATCAGGCATTACTTCAGCAACAGAAACTTTTAGTCTGGCTGATTTGGCATCTTATAAGTTATCGAAGCCATGACATTTCTGGAGAACAGAAGAAATCGCCAAAGTTGTCTAGCTGTCAGTAATTGCTGAATAATTATAAATAAATAAATAAATATTACTAATAAATAATGGCTTGTGGATTAGCAGGTACTATCGTTCAACAACATTGTAGCTGGTGGTAAGTGCACCTTTAACAGCTCATATTTTATGGCCAATTATCACATTTGCTCTATGAATGGAAATTTTACTTCCAGAACCCTTCATGGCTTCATGCCTGTTTGTGTTACACGGCCCAGTGAAGACGTCATTATAAGCTGATGTGAAAGTAATGGTTTGAAAATTATGGCAATGTACTGTTGACTGGTGGCATAACCAGAAGAAAAAAGTTTTTCTCCCCCGTAAATCGTTCCAGATTTTATTCATCTAAGCTTTTAGATATCCCCTTAACTTGTGTCCAGGCCAATTTTAGGTTTCTACGTCACCAAGAAGAGGTAATTATTATTTTTGCACCTAATCCACCCTGCTAAAACTCCATGCCACCCCATGTACACATTTCTAGATCCATCATTGTTGATGAAATAGTGTGTACCATTCAAAGGTATATATTTTGGTTGTGAGAATTTGTATGATTCACATCTTGTCGAAACCTTTATGTCTATTAATATTTCCTGTAACAGTGATATTTTGCTAAAATTCTCCATTTTGTTTTCATTTATAACAAATTCCTCCTTAAGTACATTTCTTTGAAACGTCATGTTTGGTTGGGAGATTTATTTGGTGGTTTAATTTTGAAAATCACAAAAAACGGAAGTCCCTTTTTATGCATACTGCATCGGCGTTTTATTTTGAAGATAAAACCGGACGTCTTTGGTTTTATGATGGCTAGCCTGACCGTGGTATTTTCTGTACCCTGGGGCCATAGTGTTTTCAACGGGACTCTTAACTTAGTACCCACTAGACTCGTCATGGCCGCTTGACCCAGGCTCACATTTCCTTCTGTCGTTATTATTTGTTCGAATGGTTTGCACAAAGTTTTCCGGATAAACTTCCGTCTTTCGCATAGTTTTTATGTCAAGAAATAAGAATGCAACCCCCACCGAGAAAGGTGAGTTGTCCCGTTGTAGCCTCACCAGGCTACTTGTCTGCAAACGGTCTCGACGAAATGGTGCATATTTAATGGTTGAAAATGTACGCTTTGTTGCTGAGCGCCTCCTCTAAACTTTGTGTTTCTCCCTTCGCTCGGTGAATGTGTGGGTTCTTCAAGTTTAAATAGTTTAAAGTTTACTGTGTTATGTTTTATGGGAGCGCTGGGAGGGAAGAAACATAAGTAAGAAGTCCCGTGTGACAATTTTGGGGGAGAATAGCCCCGATACGTACCGTTCCCTCTCGAATGGAAAGCGCTGCCTCCAAACTCAATTGAGAAAAATGCCAGTTGTGTGTTTTCTTGTTTATTTACAAGGACAGATGCTTGCTATAACACGACCCACCTCTCTGTAAGAATGAATTTGGGCTTCTGTTACTGTCGGCATACAAATGATCCACTAATAACCTTTTTACTTTAATACAATTTCAACTTTTAGAACTGGAACACACTGCTCGCCACTGCCGTCCACCGTGTAACGTTATCTTGGTGGAGAGAGGAAATTACAGGCGCACTACTCGTAAAAGCTGGAATTGTGTTGAATTTAATGCATGGTGGTGTTTTAGATCCACGCCGAATTCAAGACTGGGTTTCTAAGATTTGTAAAATGTCTTAACTCATATTAAATCTGGGAAGAATTTTTGGCGATAAGGAAGACAGTATCAAATCGCCAGGTTTTTTAAAGGGAGACAACGTTTTCGCCTTACGAGTAAACGGAACATTATCGAGCCAGAGGAAAACACAAACTCGCAAACTTCACTAAAAGTTATTCGTGTTGTGATTTAGCGTTAGTTTCCTAGCTAACGCTCTAGCTGTAGTTCAAGTTTTTCTTTTTTTTTTATTTCAAGACAGAAAGTCTCAGCAAAAACTGGAAGGCCTACTGTGCGAAAAAATGTTTACGTGGGATCATATTTCAAAAACATGGCTCGACTCCATAGGAAATTGACCATTTCTACCCCAGTAAGATTTGTAGCCACAGTCAGACTAAATTTAAGTCAAGTGTTATTTTTGTCAAATGGCAAAACCTACATACACTGTTAAACGTGTTGACATTGCTATCGATCATATTTTCATATCAATGTAACAGCTTATCTGAGTGGAAATTTGAATGCACAGGGCAGTATTTCAAATGCGGACTTCTTGTAGCCGTGAAGGCATTATTTATTAAAATGTATTTTATACTTTATCGTGTCTTTACTCTAGAATTCTCTTTTATTATTAATAATAATTATTGTTTCATCTTTGAGCTATGAGCTAATCGACTCACCCGAAGTTTTAGAAATCAGGAAGGTGTTCAAGCTGCAGCTGTTGGCCTGAGGTGTAAATAACCAAAATATGCCAAAACCTAAGCGAAATGGTGAATTACTGCAAACACAGTCACTTAAGCAAAGTATTGACTTTCCCTTGACTTACACACTTGTGCTACAAATCATTCTCAAAATGCAGTTTTCAGTTAGATTTGCACAAGAACTCCAACCCGAGAGAATAATTTAGAAATAAATGAAGGTGCAAGTTTCCAATATCTGTAAATATGTAATTTGGGGGTAAGTAATCAACTGGCTTATTTGACTTGGTGTCAGGAAAAAAGCTGTATTGGCTGGCAGTGCATCATATTAGCTTAATTTACTGGAATCTGAAGTTGGAATTTTTTTTTTTAATACAGTATTCTGGGAATAGTTAAATTTCAGATTTCTTCAATATATATCAGTGGAATTTTTTGCATGTAGAATGGTCTTTGTTTGCAAAATTCTGGCAAGGCCTGGGCAATATATTAATATTATGTCAATCATATTAGTCTATGTATTGTCTGGGATTTTGGATATTGTTATATCATGATATGGCATTAGTAAGGGATCCAGTTTTCTGAGCTTATCACTCTTGTAGCTGTTCTTTTTGCCTCTGCCTGGTCGGTCGTCAGGTCCAAATTGTGATCGTCATGATCATTTCTCAGAAATGTCATTGTCTGAATATTTTGTGAATGCACCAATGGTCATCCCTAAAGTATCGTCGCACAACAACGGTATCAAGGTATTCAGTCAAAAATATCGTGATATCTGATTGTGTCCATATCACCCAGGCCTAATTCTTGCACATGGGAATTTTTCTTTTAATGGCCTCATGGTATCTTATAGAGAAAATAATAACTCACCGTATCACCTTTGTGTATTTATTCAAAAAGTGCCTTCACTCACAATCGCAGCTGGGATGTAATAGAGACAGAAATTATGGTAAAAAATGGGAATTCTGACACTGTGTATAATCCGAACTTCCATAATAAATGTTATATTATTGTGAGCAGCTTGGTAGATGAGTCGTTACATCTTAGAGATGAAGTCACATGATCAAATTTTGCATCTGTGTTGTGTTCTGCAGCTAGCGATGAATAGTGTAGTTGGCTGTTTTATTTTGTTTTCCTGGCATTGTTTTACATAACTATCATTAACATAGCTAGCTAGTGAGGTAGCAGTAATTGAAAATAAGCCACAAATCAAGAATAAAATGAGTTTAGCGCTTAATGCCAACTTAAATGGATGCAGCTGATCTCAAAGCATTGTTCCTGATTTATTTTTGTAGTCTTTCGGATAAACTTTGAATGACTGTTTTCCATTTCTTCTCTGTTTTTGACCATGAAACAAAACCACGTCGGTAAGGAAACCAAGAAACGGCCTGTACCTGCGGAAGTTCTGCCGGCGTTTCTCGGCCGATAAGCTTATTGATCGTCCATACATGTGCCGTATTTCTCCGTTTTTTTTGTTTTGTTTTGTTTTGTTTTTTTCGGCTCTACAGGAGATGAGCGCATTTCTAAAGATGGTGATGGTGTTGATGGAAGAAATGCACAGTGAATCAGAATCAGAAATACTTTATTGATCCCTTAGGGGAGTTAGGTCAAGTGTAAATCTTTAATTTTAGGTTATTTCACTTGTCACATTAAGCTTATGACATGGCACTCAAAAACGTCTGTTCAGGTAGCACGTTTTGACTTTTTTCTTATAATAATGCTCATAGCTCAACATCTCCATCATCTCAATATGCTTTCCACGGACAAAATTAAAATCACTCTTTCTCTGCCATAGTGAAGTTTTACTCCAGGTGACATATTGATAGTTGTACTTGAGTAATCTCGGCGTTGGAGGGTGCATAAAATCAGAACAGAGCTAGACTTTATTACACCAAGCTCAAAAGTACCACATGAATGGGCAAAGCGTGTTTTTTGGTCACCGAAATACAAAATTTGTTGTTGCACTGCATGGATCGGTCACAAAATTTGGGCCATTAATGTACTATACATGCCTCTTATATTGACAAGTTCAAATCTTCTTTCAAAGTATAGTTTATTCTGTATCCCGGGCTAGTACTTCCTTTCCCCAGACAGGCGATATATAAAATGTGCCAAATTAAGTGTAACAGCTCACCACTTTTCTGTATTATTTTTAACTTTGCGTCTTAATCGTAGTTGAAATCAAGAAAAAGAGCTTTCACCGCTGACAGCACTCTAGTTATCCACTACCAGTTATGAGTTTCGAGTGCAGACAGGCTGACTTTTACCCGCAGAGAACTACTGGCTTGATAATGAGTTGATCTGATTAGCTGTTGTCATAAATACCAACAGTGACCAGAAGCCAGCACTGGCCAGCGGAGCCATGATTTACCTGCCTGTCAAACTGCCTGTTCCCTTCATGTCTTTCCCCAGCAATCCTTTCTGCACCGTAAACTGTCAAAACATTTCTGTCTTGGTTGCTCATTCTATGACGATTCAGAAATCTGACTGGATGCTTTTTTTTTTTTTTTTTTCCTTCTTTAAAATCAGGTCCGGGTCACCCAGGAGTTGAAACATACTCATGCAGAGCAGCTGAGCAGATTACACGTGAAACACCAGGCAGAGTGTGACCTCCTGGAGGACCTGAGGTGAGACGCCAGAGGTCAAGTTGTAGAGAAAGATGGTTCTTGATCTTTCAGAAATGTCGCCCTGTAACTACCTGTAACCCTCCTCGGCTTATTGTCGCATTGATCCGTGCGGCACTGGTTGCCTTTGTGCCTTTAGCCTGCATTGATTCAAACGAGAAATTTAAATTAGGCCCCACTTCTTGTCCTCATTCTGGGTTTTAATGGAGAAGTGTTGGTGTCTCTTGGTCTGCATGCCAAAGGCTCTTCCACTTGGCTAAGAACAAAAACAAACAGTGAATGGATTTTTAAACTCTTAAAAAAGCTATATTGAGTGGACCTAACTATAAAGACAGAGCAAAACACACACAGCCCAGACACATTCAAAACTGTGTAGGCACCTAATGGTAGAAAAGCCAGAGGTTGTGGTTGTGTTTTCAGCCTTCGTGTCGGCTTGAGTTGACAGCCCATTGGCTCCCCACTTCCTGTCTGTGGCTGGTGGCAGAGCTCTGAACCTTCAAACAGCTGGAAGTAAAGGTCACAGATGTTCTGGCTGCCCCCGAATCGTGCCGTGAGAGGCTCAGTGTCATCGCTGAAAGACAGAAACAAAGTGAAACCTAAGTCGCAGAAACTTTTTGCGAGGGCTGCTCCTCTCCTGATGGTTCGGGAGACATTATTCAGCAAAACGAAAACAGCATCTGGTTGTTTGTTAAAGCTCTGGGACAGTGTGGGAAAAGGACAGGAAGTGAAGAGCGGGGGGGGGAATGGAAGAAGAGAAGCCTTGGAAATGCAGAGCGAATAGGAAGGGAGCAGGCTAATGGAGGAGAGGGAAGCTCCCAGGAAATAAGGCAGAGCTTTTTTAGATTTGGGTGGAGAGAATGCTGGAGCATGGCAGACTAGTCTCGACATGTTTTAAAGACTTAATGCTGCTTTGAGGTTTGTCTCAAGGCACTGACCTGGCTTTTCTTAGATTTCTGTATCAGTAAATGGATAAAACTTGTAATATCATTATTTGGGAAATCCCTGCAGAGGTTGACCAGTCATGTCAGGTCTTTTGAGTTCCTAAGCCAGCGGAAAGAACGTTAACAGTAGCCAGTATGTTTCAATGGTGAACTACAATCCATTGTAGAAGAGGCAGAGGCACAGATTTCTTCATGGACAGTCAGAACGCAAAGCCACAAGGCATTGCATGGCATCACATTCACAGCATGCCATTCTGGGAAATATAGGAAACCACTAACAGAGCTAGACGTCGACGAGGCAGGGCGACGGAAAGCGGCTACATCAAAAACAAAAATTACAAGTCATCCTCACAAGATAACTCCTGGAATGCGGTGACCGTCAGATTGATGGGATCTAACAGTGTGTTTTTCCAGGGCGGATGTTTCCCTTTCACACTGCATGAGTCGATACTTTTATTTCAGTAAGGACTTCTGCCAGAGCTTATCATGAGAAATATCCATCACACAGAGCAGCGCAGGAAGAGTCAGGCTGCCTTGGGGTGAGGGAGGGAAAAATAAAAACAGCAAGATTTCTGGATATTTCTTGATGGCAGGAAGAAAAAAAAAAAGATCGGTCACAGGACACTGGGCCCGTTGATAGTTTGGCTTTAGGACCGGCTACATGTGAAAGAGAATATGCTGTGTGCTGTGAAGCTCCCCCCCTCCACAGCTGTAAACGGACACAGGTAAACAAGACAGTGATCAAATGAAAAGAATGCAGCTCCAGATAAACCCGAGTGAAAGAACAGTTGGAAACTCGGTACCTCAACACAGCTGTGTGTTTAACTTGGACCGGGTCCGCCTGTCACAAGCATTAATACATTTTTATCAACCAATATGGCTGGAAAACAACTTCTGGGATCTTGTCTTTAAAGGGATAGTTCACCCGTTTTGAACACTATGACATTATGTCGCTTTCCCCCTCTAGCTGTTACGTAGGAGAGTAGTGGTGCTGTCTTCCTCTCATTGTTACTGGGTGCTGGATGCTCCAAATGCTAACTTTTAGCCTCCTGCCATTGAGGTGGACTTCCCCCCGGCTAACAGTCACCTCCTTAATCCTTAATGAACAATGGTTTTGCTCAAATTAAAGCTTCATTAATATAACACCACCTCTATGTTAGCTAACAGAATGAAAAAATGAACGCACCACGAACTGTCCCTGTTAAGCCATAAGGAAGAGGTATTTCAATGGTGCCTTGATTGTGTAATTTGACTTATTTCCGGCTGAAGCAAGATGTTTTGCGAGGCCTGTTGCAGGTTGGACTTTAAAAGGATTCAGAACTGCAACCGTGGGTTTTTTAGGAGAAGGAAACAGGGTTTTCTTCACCCCACTGTGTTGCCTTTGTGTCACTCTGAAAGTTGTGAAGTTGCAGGTTTTATATGTCAGAAGTGGTGGTATACAGTGAGTTTGGTGCCCCAACAAGCTCTGTTAATTTTGACACAATCACTTCTGTAAAATAGATTTTTCTGCCGGCTATCAAGCCCTGCCTTTGTTTATTTTCATAGCTCTACCTGTTTTAGGCCCTTATTCTTCTGAAACTGTCCTTGACATTAAAAAGTCAAAAGGGAAGTTTGATTATTCCTACTTAAGCAGTGGGAAGTGTTTGAGAACAGTTGCTTTATTCACAGTAAGGATGATTAAGGCGTTGGTTGGCACGTGCATTTCAAAGAGCCTTCTTTGATATTCTCTGTGAAAACACACCCTGTGCTAAATATATTTTCCACACACAGAAACACTGTTTATTTTTAATTGAAGCATTTTATGAGGAAATAGCATACTTTGTGATCTCATAGAGGACATGTAGAAGATAGATCAATGGTATGGCTCATTCTGCATTCAGACATATTGGTTTTCTATTGGTGATAGTAACATGGATGGTAGGAGGGCCCCCCCAAGCAAAATTTGTCCATTTCCAGCACTACATGTAGGCTGTTGGCTAATAATGTGAATAAGTAATTTTTTCCTTCATCGTGGCTACATGAACCTCTCTCAGAGTTCATTCTTTTCTTTTCTTTAGGACTTTTAGCCAGAAGAAGGCAGCTGTAGAGAGGGACTATGCCCAGGTGAGTAAATGTGAACTCTTTCTCCTCTTTCTCACAGTGCAGTGGATGCCTGTTAACATGATCTTTGCGGCGCCTTGTCATTTGTGTTCTGACAAACACAATTGCTCTCACAATATCGCTCCCCAACGACACCGCATTGGCTCTGAGTCTGGTCTTGTGCGATGGGGTTGAGGTTGCGGCTCCTGGACGAGCTCTCGGTCCTCCCGCGGCCAGATAACTCGTGGACGGTAACAAGCCACAGAAAAACACCACAACAGAAAGACGACATCCATTAGCGATCCTATGGCTCGTTTCCCCCTTGCTGTGTTGTTTTTGCCCGCGGCTTCCTGGGGATGTCAACGGACAGTGTGAAAATCCCCCTCTCTTCTCCTTGGCTCTGTTCCGGCTTTGCAGCCCTGTGAGGAATGTCCACCACCACCGTAAAGAGAGGGGGCACGGCGCTGCACTTATCCAACGGCAACCTTGTGCGTCTGTTTGCACATGTGCATCTGATCTCGAGCCGGGACAGCTTGAATACACAGCTTTATATACGGTGCACACATGGGATTCATCACACACCTCAGATTAATTACAGCCAGTCACACACCGAGGCGTCAGCTGTAAAGTCCCTTTTCTCCAGTGGGAAGCCGTGCACCAAAGCTTACAGGGTGATGTCTTTGTGCGTTAGTTGCATCATGTGGCTGGTATCATGTTGTTATGTTGCCACAAAGGACAGAAGATACTCTTAATGTTGGACAGGAAAAAAAGTAAAATTATTTGGCAGGGTATTGTAAAAATGCTGATTATTTTGAAGATTCAGTAGTTTTGGTAGAATTTTTTTTAGCACCAGCTGAAGTAGAGCAGAAAGTGGGTCTGTCCGTATTGAATACTGCACAAACACGTGAGCACACACAACATTTTTGTGGCACACACCCTCCCAGATCTATTCCTGATTGGCTACACAGTCAGCGCATTAACAGTTTCGAGTGTGTGCCTGTCAGCTGAGTCATCAATCAGTTGCAACTTGTAAGGCCTGTGAACTGAAATATGGCTGTTCCAAATTTAATGGCAAGTTTTCCTGCTCGGGGAAGAAACAAAGATGCTCATCTTACAAATCTGACCTCATGCTAGTAAATCTACCCCGGTTTGTTTTGCATTTTAATTTGAACGGGTTGCAGAATTGAATTGCTGTTTGAGAAGGCGGCTGAATCTGAAGGAGAGACGTGGGAAGCAGACTGGCACAAGGAGTGGAGGGCAATAAAAAGAAGAGAATGAACATCGGAGAGGCTTTTAATGAGGTTTCAGCATCGATCAGAGGACGCATTCAGCATACACACTATGATCACACTCATTTTGATGTTTTTAACGGTTCCGTCACCACTCACTTCCACATGCATGCAACGCTGTCAGACACCTCATTTTTCTGACTGTTAAATGTTGATAAAGACAATGAGAATGTGGAAAAAAATGGATGAAGGAAGGTTCTATCAGAGTTTCCTACTGGATCTTTGAAATAACATCCAGCAAGATGCAAAACACATGAGACAAAGATAAGACTGGCTGGCCTTAAAAGCAGCATTTGGGATATGGATCCAGCAGATGAAGCAAACAAAGTGTAACAGCTCATCTTTCTGGCGGTGCGTTTGTATTTTATGCAGGGTGAAAGTCACTGTGGACTCTAGCTATTGTAACCCTGTGTGTGTGTGTGTGTGTGTGTGTGTGCCTCATAGTGTGTCAGGGCTTTTGAAGGTCACTGAAAAGCCTTCAGATGTCTTAAATTGGCCTTAAAAAGTAATTAAATCGTCCTCAGCTTGAGGTTATTGGGTGCTAATTTCAAGCAACTTTATTTATTCATCTGTTTTTCTTTATCAAAGTGAATCAAGTACTTTTGCATCATAGTTTTGAGATTTCTGATGTTATAAAACTCAGCCTAGTGAAAATAATTGTGCCTTTATACTTGGCCTGCTGACTTGGTTGCTGAGAAAATGCCAGCTTATTTTTAGATTTTATTTATTTGCGCGGTAGAACAAAAAGAGACCCCAGGAGCATTAAATTTAACTAGATACGTGTAGACGCCACAGGTATGTATATTATACATTATACCATTGTTCTAGAAGCCAATTTTCGTTTGAACGTAGCTGTGATTTTGCTCAACTGTATATGTAGTGTTTTTGAGTTGCTATTGCAATTGCTATCACAGTGCAGATCACTCACAAGCTTGGGATTTCTGCTTGAGTCACGCTTTCTTCCTCGTAACACTTGAAGAGTTGAACGAGGCACAGGCCAGATGGTTAAAGTGATGAAGCAGCACTTAGCTAGTCTGGATGTTGATCTAGGCCAAGTAACACAAGCTATCTCTATCCTGCTGTGCTCTTTGGACGTGTTGTGAGTCCTCCACCGTTCCTCAAGTGGGATACGGGAACACCCAGGGTTCCTTCAGCATGGGTTATTTTAATCATAGGTTCACTCCCACTGCAGTTACACTGTATGGGCAAAAGTATTGGACCACTTACACATTACACCTACAGGAGCTTTTATGACCTCCCTTTCTAAATCCAGAGGCATTAATATGGAGTTGGTCCTTTGCAGCTATAACAGCTTCCATTCTTCTGGGAGGCTTTCTACCAGATGTTGGAGTGTGTCTGTGGGTATTTTTGCCCGTTCATCCAGGAGAGCATTTATGAGGTCAGACACTGATGTTGGACCAGAGGGCCCGGCTCGCAGTCTCCGTTCTAGTTGATCCCAAAGGTGCTGGATGGGGTTGAGGTCGGGGCTCTGTGCGGGCCGCTCAACTTCCTCCACACCAAACTCAGCCAGCCACGCCTTTATGGAGCTGCTTTGTGCACTGGGGCTCAGTCATGCTGGGACAGGAAAGGGCCTTCCCCAAACTGGTCCCACAAAGCTGGAAGCAGAGAATTAAGATTTAAGCATTCAGATTTCCCTTCAGTGGAGCTGAGGGGCCGAGGCCGAGCCCAGAAACACCAGCCCACGGCGTTATCCCTCCTCCAGTAAACTGCACAGTCGGCACAATGCGCTCAGGCAGGGAACGTTCTCCTGGTGTTCCCCAAACCCAGACTCCTCCATCAGACCGCCACTTAGAGAAGCGTGATTGGTCGCTCCACAGAACACGTTTCCACCGCACCAGAGTCCGGCGGCGGCGTGCTTTGGAGCTCTGCAGTTACTGAGGCGGCAGAGCGTCGGCCTATTACATTACTATCACAGCAGCACGCTGGAACTCAATGAGCTCTCTAGATATGTTTGTAAAGGCAGGTTCAATGGCTAGCTGCTTGAATTTATACACCTGTGGCAATGGTATTGAATAAAACACCTGAATTCAGTGATTAAGAGGTGTTACTTAGATACTTTTGTCCATAAAGCGTTTCTTTCCATATACAGCGTTGACAGTTGGGTAATTTAATGTTTAATCATCATCAACAACAATCCTCCCTGGGACAGATCTGCTTCTACGGGGTCTGCTGCCTGCTCTCTAGTCTAAGCTGTGGGTTGTGGCTTTCAATCTGGCCCAGGACCTTTTGTTGTTTGTGAAAATGTTGAACCCTGTGGTCCTTGGTAAATACTTCAAATTAAATGAAGAACTTAAGTTCGCCTATTTTGTGTTTTTTGATTACTTTTGGTCACAGTTGTACATAGACTATGCAACTTTACTGATTATTGCTGAGGTAATGGGGGAAAAAATCAAATGGGGAAAATGGCATTGGTCAAAAAACAATGACAGGCAATTAGTAGGCCTAGCTGCAATATATTTTATCAGCAGTACATGTAGTACAGTACACGTAGTATCAACAGTACACGATCCATTTCTCCCCTCCGTAGTATATGTCCAAGTGTGTGTTTTGATATGATAAATCAGTGTTTTATTATCTGATTATTCCAGTCCCCTGCCTTCAGTTCATTCCATTTCTTCTGTTTTGTATCTTAGTATTGTTATGCCTTATTTGTTGGTACCTTGTTTGGGACAAGTAAAGCTAAAAAGTTGTAACCATTGTAAACTTTTGGTTTCCTGTTAAGGTGTTGCACTGAAAAAGTACTCATAGAAGACCAACTGATATTTAGGGTGTTTTGTATTAGTTGATAATTTGCTGGTCTTAACGAATTAATAATATACTGGTCGTGGGTAATACCTAAAATATTTAATTAACAATTTTTTAATCAATAAATCAGTGTTGAATTAGTTCCTTTTTTTTCTTCCAAGGATACAAGGATACAAGGAAGTTTATTGGTCATTATACAACAGGTTGTATAATGAAATTAAATTAATGATCCATATAGTATCATTGTAATTTATCTCCTGCCGTCTGTACTGTAAATTCAGCGCATGTCTCTCGTTCTATGAATGGTGTTCTGTGTGTCGGGGCCATGTAGCCCGCCGGTTATGTGATCAATTAGACACCCAGTGCCGATGGTTGAATCAAAGTGGGTCAGACTGGCTCTGAAACACTTCTTCCCCTTTGGTCACCCCTCCTCTTCCCCCCTTCTGCCTCCTCTTCTCTTCCCGCGCCTTTTTCTGGGTCTCTTACACCTGCGAGTCACCATAGCCATTAGCCGATTGATATTCAAATCACAGAGAGTGATAAAATGTCCCCCTCTGTATGGACGGCTCTTCCTCCGCATCCCTCCTCCTCCTCCCCTTCCCGCGTTCCCATCACACCATTCAGGCGTGTCCGCTCGGTTAGCTCAGTCGGCTTTTCTCTCTCTATCTGACTCCCACAATGGCCGGGTTTGTGGC
>OMLB01036809.1:7207-24511 GCA_900302555.1 Myripristis jacobus | reverse complement strand
CCGGATCTGACAGGTGCCGCTCCAGCTGTCAGTTGGACCTTTCTGAAGAAGGAGGAAGTTACCTCCGAAACTGTCAAGGTAAATAAACATCCCATGTCCGCTTAAAAGGAACAAAAACGTCTTTTAGTTAAATGGAAGACATGATGAATGTATTTGAACTATACTGATTTATGATGACGTGGGACCATGCCTGTTGTCGTATTTCAACATGATGACGTGCATACCGGGGGCAATCGCGCTTGGGCGCGTTTGGGCTTTAGGTAATGTGAGTGCAGGCCAGCCGGGGACTGGGGAGAGGGGCATTTTTGCTTTAGCACGATACAGAGCAAATGGCCCTAATGTGAGCAGGCCCTAACAGCTTGTGGGTAAAAGCTGTTGTTGAGTCTAGTGGTTGACTGTGTTTCTCCAGTGATCTGTGTGTGTAACTGTGTCTCTGTGCCTCTGTAGGAGTCTCATGACCAGTGTGTGCAGTGGATAGTGCGATTTATCCACAGCCAACACAGTCCCAAGCGAATTTCCTTCCTCTACGATTGCCTTGCCATGGCTGTAGAGACCAGCTTACTACCACCCAGGTACACTCACACACATACACAGACATTACGATATGCACAATTGTACACACTAGGAGCAAACATATCAGGAGATTGTTTATCCAAAATATTTGTGTTTACCTAATATCAGTATCAGATCATACCCAAAGATATTTGTTTTTGTTGGTTGTAATAACTTAGTGATTAAAATATTCGATTTTTAATCTTGATTTATATTTGCAGCATTCATTTATATAAAACATGAAGTCACATTATCAAATGGTAATCATCATTCATAAGAGCATTTTGTCATTAGTTTTTCTTTAATAGCTAATGTTTATGTGCATAAAAAAGCAGCTGCAACTACATCTGTGAAAGCTGGAATATAGAGAGTGCACACAAGCTAACTGCTCTACAAGAGAGACTTTGCATGTGTCTCACTACTATTTTATCCCACTACTCTTTTATGTTAATATTTTGCCTATTTAGGTACCTGTATGTTGTGTACATCCATTAAATGACTATGTCTCTGTCTAGGATGGTGTGTGTAGCACTGATAAGTTCAGATAGTCTGGAGTGGGAGAGGACTCAGCTGTGGGCGTTAACTTTCAAATTGATCCGCAAGATCATTGGAGGGGTCGACTATAAGGTTTCTGACACACACACTCACACCCACACCTGCGTGACTGAAACAATACTGCTCAGTCAAAAGCTCTGCAACCTTGATTTAAGTGTCCCTCCTGGAGTCCTCATCTGATTACTAAGCAAGTGCACATTGAGACCTGTTTGTACAGCACTGGCTTCATTAATTAAAAAGATATGTGTTCCTGACAGTGCTGAGAGGAGCACAAAATTCAAGATAGGGTATCGGCTTCATTATGGTTTGTTAGTGCTCACACCATGACAGCAGTAGCCACTTCTGTCATTTCACAGTTCACTTGAGCGACATGTTTGTTGACTTTTTAATATCAGTGCCTTACTGTATTGTTTTCACAGTGCATTTACAGAGCCTCATAACTCTGAAACCACCTAATGAATGCACTGACTTGCATGTAAAACAACAATGCTACACAGATGTACTTACCACTGCCGGGTTAGTCATTTGTGTTTGCAGGCAAAATGCAATTGATTCTTTTTATTTTAACCTAACCCAGTGGAGTGTGGGTCCTGTGATTGTTTTTTCTCCTGTGAGGAACACAGCATTTTGCCAATCAGATTTTGGAAAAGAAAAAAATCCAACAGCTGTCTTCAAAGCTGTGTTTAAAAGTCACAAATAATGACAACGTTCATAGAAAAGTAGTGGAGTCAAAAGTACAATATTCTTCTTTGAAGTAAAAGTCATAAGTTTCCAAAAAACCCAGCCACAAATACTCAAGTAAAGTACAGATACTCAAAAAATGTTCTTAAGCACAGTGCTCAAATAAATGTACTTTGTTCCTGTCCACCACTGATTAAGTGTATTAGTAATTCCTGTGTTTATCCTGCTATTTCATGTCAAAATAGCTGCTGTGAAAAAGGTCTTCATGTGCAGATAAACCATGTAACTGTTGTCCTGTGCGTGTCTCTCAGGGGGTTCGAGACCTTTTGAAAGCTGTGCTGGATAAAATTCAGACCATCCCGACCATTGTCAGCTCAGCTGTAGTCCAACAGCTACTAGCTGCCAGAGAGGTATTTATCTCTCCTTCTTGCTCTCTATACATGCTGCTGTCACACCAGCTCCACCAGTTTTAATGTGTTATTGCTCTGTTCTGATGTGTGTCTGCATTCCAGGTAGTGGAGTATATTCTTGACAGAAACGCCTGCCTCCTGCCAGCCTACTTCGCCATCACAGAAATCAGAAAACTGTATCCAGAAGGACAACTATCACACTGGGTATGCGCATGTGCGAGCATGTTTGTGTGTATTTGCTGATGAAGCTGTGCTCTTAACAACCCTCACACTTGAGTTTGTGTTTCCTGTCTTTCTCTCCCTCTCTCCCTCTCTCATCGGCTCTTCTGTTTCTAGCTCCTTGGCAGTTTGATATCAGACTTCGTCGACAGTTTCAGACCCACAGCCAGAATTAACTCCATCTGTGGTAAGAGACACTTAAACAAACACATACTGCCAGTCTTTCTGTCGTGAGGCCTGTCTGTTATTGTTAAAATGATTAACAAAACTGATAATTATACTGTCTTTATTCCATAAGTGCTGCTATTATTTAATTCTGGTCATTCCTTACCACTTGGGAAATCATACTTAGTTGAAGTGGATTCTGATTCTGTGATGTGTGAAATAATGTAAATTGAAGTGTGTGTTTATATGTGTGTGTGTACACACATGCATAACTTGCCCTTTCCTGTGTGGATGTGTGTGTTAACAGGCAGGTGCAGCCTTTTGCCTGTAGTGAATAACAGCGGGGCCATCTGCAACTCCTGGAAGCTAGATCCAACCACTCTTCGCTTCCCACTGAGGGGCATGCTGCCATTTGATAAGGTAACACACACACACACACACACACACACACACACACACACACACACGCTGCATTTAGGGCCTCAGACAGACCTGCTACATTACATGTAGCTTGAACAGCTTTGTACACACAACACAGGCAGTATTAGTTTATATTCAAGGTTCCCACGAATTATGGAATTTCTGGGAAGTCCTAGAAATTTGTGTTTCGGACTTGGAAAATCGAGTAATTTAATCAATTTTTGCAACAAGTCATGGAACATCATCACACTTGGTTAGCTTAAATAAAGAAGTCAGTATTTAAAAATCAGTATTTCAGTATTCACTGAATGAAGTATTTATTCTCAATGGTGTTGACATTATCTTGTCCCTTCATACCTTCCCTCAATCCTCATTTTTTTTCCTGTCCTCTGATCCTGAACATCTGCTTCTGAAAACAAGACATTGAAAATGTAGTAACTTTTTTGTTCAAGCAGAATGAAACAGAAGAATAAACTTCTGAATCTGAAGTACATTATGTTTATAATTTTGATTAAGGCAAAAAAATGTCATTATCTTTGTATATGACATGGAAATTGAACATTTTAGTCATTTGAAAGTCATGGAAAAGTCAGGAACGTTTTCATTTGACAAACAGTGTGAATCCTGAATATTGAATATATATGTTTGTGTCTTTTTGTATTTAGGACTTATTTGAGCCGCAGACAGGCTTGTTGCGCTATGTTTTGGAGCAGCCGTACTCGCGGGAGATGGTCTGCAACATGTTAGGACTCAACAAACAGGTAACACCCATCTATTCTTCTTTTACTCCCTCTCCTCCTCTTTACCAATACCTTTCCCTGCCCTCATCAATCCTGTCCCTTCCTGTTTACTGACTCCTCACTCCCCCCCCTCATTCTTCATTTTTCCTCCCATCCTTCCTCCCAACCTATACCAACCTATACCAGATTTATTTATTTCTACCTTCCTTGTTCCTCTTCCTCTAAATTTGCCATTCTCCCTCCTCCTTTTCCCCTCCTAGTCTCCTAATTATATTGTTTTTTTTCTTCTTCCTCCTTTGTAGTTAATATTCTCATCCACATTTTTTCCCATTCCCCTCCCTTCACCTCCTCTTTTCTGTTTTCCTTTCTTCCTTCCCTCACATTTCTCTCTCCCTTCCCCTTTCCCCATCCTTTGCTCCCCCACCCTACTTTCTTATCTCCTCATCCAGTGCCTCTATATTTCCATCTAGATTGTTGGCCTGGTAACACAGCTATGTTAGACCATGATGCAAAGCCAGCCAGTGCTGTGAGCTGACCCATAATGCAGTGGTGTTAGTTTGCCCTTTTGGGTTCACTCAGTTTCAGCTCAGCCCAGAGTTAAAACTCTATTACCACGCTGATGTAGAGTTTGGCCAACTTTGTGGGGGCCACATGCCATTTTGCGACCGGAATACAATGCCGACCAGAACCATAGCCATATATATTATATATACATATATATTCCTTTTGTTCAAATTGTGAGCAAATAATGAGTAACCCAGTTTATTGATTGAATTGGCGGCTGAGTTGACACTAACTGTGCTGAAAGGGCATTGGTGAACAACATAGCTCCTTAGTCACTACTTTCTCTCCCTCTCTCTTTCTCTCTTTCTCTCTCTCTCTCTCTCTTCCTTTCTTTTTTCTTTTTCTCTCTCTCTTTCTGTCTGTTATTCTCTCTTTTTTTCCCCTCTTTCTCTCTTTTGTCCTCTGGTTTTGTGTTGTATTGTCTGTCTTTCTGCCATGCGCTCTCTAGACTCTGAACATTGCCCAGGTATGTCGTTGTTCCTCTTCCTGGTCACCTGACCTACTAACTAACCAGCCCATTGGACGCTTGGCTTTTTAGGCACGCTGATGATGTCATCACATTCTTGAAATGGAAAACTGGAAGAAGAGAAAATGGGGGAGAAAAGGGAAACACCACAGAGCTTGAAATGGTCACAGCAGGGCTTTATAGACATGGAATAGAGAGAGAGAGAAAGACAAATGGACAGGAAGGTGGATGAGACAAGACACATGATAGGCTGACTGGAGTTGATAGGCCTCATCTGCCAGTGTAGGAGGCAGATTAATTGTTTTCACCAACATCAATACTTATGAGAGCATACTAGCTTTCCTTGCATTTTTTAACAAAGGGGTGTAATCTTCTTCCCTTACATCTCAGTTTCAGCTTTCACAGTGTCTTAAGACAGCAACACAGCACAAAACATGATACTAATAACAGTGACAGTTACACTGATACTGTTTTTTTGAAGGGCAAACCAGCAGTTTGAATTTACTATTGCCAGTATTTTTAGTTGATATTCCTAAACTTCAAATTTAATTTTAATAACATTTTAATAATAATAGATGAGGAAAAACATAAGATTGATGAATACTTGTCTGACTTGTCTTTTACATTAGAACAACTATACAATCAATATAACAAACAAATGCATAAAAAATACAACATATCTCCCATACTGGAGGTAGATGACACTGACAGTCCAGCATTAAAAAAACAATAATAATAATAATAATTGTCCAGTAAAACTTTATGCCATACTACTACTACTACTACTAATAATAATGATTATGGTAATGATGATGATACTGTTTAGATGTCTTACTTAGTTATGAAAAATGAAGCACACAAGTTGTCAGTGATCAAACAGTTTGGTGGTTTGATGAAATCTGATCCCAGCAACGACTAAATTTATTAAGTTTGGCCCCTATTTAAGAACTCTTGGCCAATTATACTGTCTCAAGCTGACAATAAATTAAAACAGATTCTTGATAAGCTCAAGCTGGCCCTCATTAATACTAATTAAACAAGAGTGTAATTGTTACCGCCCCAGTTATGAAACTTTCATGCATTCTGCTCAGTATGTTCTTGCAATGTGTGATAATTGCTTTATGTGTAATACGTGTCATATGTGACATGCTTATTTATTCTTACAATGAGGTCATTGAAGTTTCATCTTTTCTCTGCTAATATTGAGGAAACTAAATGACTATGACTTGTGTCAGAGTGCAAAGTGCACTAAGTTTGTTAGTCACCAGAAAGCTGAATGCATTTGTTTAGGGCGAGCAAGATATGTACTTGATATTAAGTATTCTTACCATTAAACCCTGCTGTTGGCATTTCAAGCCCTGCTGCACTGCATGCATGGATGTAGTCTGGTCCTTGCCTGGTGTTAGCGAGGTCCTCATGTGTCTGATCTTATCCTGCTTTTTGTTGCGCTGACCCGGGCAAAACTACACTAGTTTGACTAAACAGTGTCCTCAACCTGTGAGCCCTGACAAAGGCAACAATATACTTAATCTTTATAATTCAACTGAGCACATCTTTTAAATTGAGATGATAAGTTCTAATAATGCGGTATAGTCAAAATATCAGGAAACAAAAACATAAAACATAACCTTGCAATTAAACAAGAAGTTAGATTAATTGAGAGAAATGGAAGGAGGTCAGTGGATGACTGTCAGGGTGTATTTGAGAGGCCCTACATAGGATGGAACTGTTTCAAAATTAATTTTTTGTCATTTGCGTCAGTCATTGATTGTAGTTTACTGGTTTGTAAATAGAGGGAATGATTTTGCAAGCGCTCAGATGTCAAGTGAACTAATTTCTTGAGTCAAAGTGGAAAAGCTTCTTTCAAACGTTTCAGTGGCTTACCTGTAATGTTTAACTGGAAGTGAAAGCTTTCATGCTTGTGTGCTGCTGTACATCATTGAGCTGATGCATGTGGCGGCCAGTCAACTGTATGCATTTGCCAAAAAAAACAAAATGTTGTTATTGTAATATGTATACTCTCCTTTACATTTTTAATTGCCCTGTACTCCATAGGGAAACTTTTATATTAAAAATGGAATTATACAAATCTTAGATGTTAGCATTAAAAATGAAGTCCTAGGTGCATGGGCAGCTTCAGAAATATAAGACATGACAAAGTACACTTCTTTTGTCTTTGGGAAGTATTTGATTAGTGTTTTGCCCAGGTCGGCAGATGAGTGATCCTGATTGGCTGTCTGACTGGATGAGTGAACTTTGACCTGTGTTGTGTGATGTTGGTTGACGATGCGCAAAATTCTTTCTGAGAAATACTCCAAAAGTTGGCCATGAGGTTTTGTTTACTTGTTTTTGGTCATTATTTTATATATTTATACGTAACTATCCCAGTTTGGCATCATAGACAGGTATTACAGAGATGCAGTCCTTAATAAATTATTAAGTGCATCCTACCCACACTGTGTGGGAGAATGTCAGGTAAACTGTTTACCTTTATTGAAATTTTTTTTTATGATTTCATGCATGTCACTAAATGACATAATGAAATAATCCAGGCTTTAATTTTGTACTTTTAGAGATATTAATAAGTATGGAGTTTGGAGCAAGTGAAAATTAGCAGTCAGCATTAACTGAAAACAAGTGCAAATGCAAGCATAATTAATAAGTCAGTCAGAGCCATCACGCTGGATTGAATATTATCTGTATAAATGAATTATAAATGGTAGACAGTTTGGTAGTCATACATTGTTACCAGTTTCTGGTGTAATTGTGTTGCATAATTGAGTTTACTGTTTGCTGATAGTCTGGTTTCTGAATTACAAAGCACATCGTTTGAAGACAGTAGGGTCTTTTCAGGGTATCACTAGATATTCCATGTCAGCTGAGTATGTTGACAGACTAAACACTGGTATGGTTTCTCTGTCGGTAGTGAGCCACTGTTATGGTTTCACTGTTGGTAGGGCGTTGGTTTGGCCTTACAGGTAGGTAGGCCATTGAGCCAGTTTCTTTGTAAGTGGCAGCTTTGCTTCTTTTACTCTTCCACTGCTTCTCTCTCTTTTCTTCTCACTCTCTCTCTGTGTGTTTGGGACCAAGGGAGGGGAGGCTGTACTGAGAGGAATGAACAGTGCTCAGCCCCACAACTCCTCTTCCCTTCCCAGTCGCACCCCGTTCTCACGTACCCAAACCCCAGTTGGCCTGCATGTCTGTATGTGCTGCGTTGTTTGGTATTATGATAGATTTTGGTGCTGTGTTGTGCTGTTCAATGTTACTCTGCTGTGTGCCATGCCGTGCCGTTCTGTGCCATGTTGCTCTGCTCGGTGCTGTTTAGTTCCTTGCTGTGCTGTGATCTGTGATGTGTTTCTGATGTGTGAGCTGAGTCCCAGCTGTGTGAAGAGGGCTCACATAAATTCCACAGTGGTAGCCAATGTAGAGATTCCCACCCTTCATCTATGTTGCAATACTGTTGAGGATTTTCTAAAGAATCCCTCTTAAGCCTGGAGTAAAAACCTATTCAGTGTAAAATTCTGACTTCTGCACTGGCTACATCTGTATTTCTGCCCTTATGTCTTAGATCATGTAGTGCTGGGGTTTGGCTCTATAGTGTGGAACAATAAGTTCTATGCTTCGCTCAAAATATGATTACTCACAGAGTGGGAAATTAACACTGGGAAAATGCTGGTGCATTTTGGCTGTGCCTGGTGAATTTGTGCACTTGGTTAGGCTTTGCTCAGCTAACGAACCAGCTTTTGGAGCTTCTTTTCTATTATAAGTGGGTTTTTAAAGGTTTGCCAGTGTCACCGGTGAGTTAAGTTAGTTTCCCACCCTGAGAAATGACGCCGGTGTCAACAACATCTGCAGTGAAGTAAAATTAAAACAGTTGTCTGTGAGGAATTTTTTTAGCTGACTAATTTCTTTGAAAGGTAAACAAATGGAAGACTAATGTCTCATTTCTGCATGAAATTGTATTGATATTGTCTGTGCAGTTAGCAATATTTGATTGTTTTTAAGTGATAACAAGATATAATGACACTTTGTGACATTATGTAGAGCAGTAGTTCAGGTAAATAGTTGATTGCCTTTTAACCTGCTTTCCCATCACTCTTCCCTCCTCCCCTCTATCCTCTCCTCCCTCCTCTTCATCTGTCACATTACCCTGCCTCACCCACCTTCCTAGTTGTCACTTGATTCCCTCCTCTCACTCCAATCCATCCTTCTCTTTTTCTCCTCCTGTCATTCATCACAGTAAGTTCTGTCAAATGGACAGGCAGAGGAGAAGATACAGTCTTGTTGAGGAGTGGAAAAAAGTTCATGTCAAAATAAATATTGTCAAAATAAAATGACTTTTGTGGCAGGGAAATGAATTACTTTGAAACTTTGTATGTGACCTATTTTAAACATGATTCTGTTTTTTCTTGTTCTTCTCCCTCCCTCTTTCTTCAAACTTGTTTCTCTCTGTCTTTTTGTCCTGGAACCTCTTTCCCTCCCCTCTTTTTAACTGCCACTTTCTCCTGCCCACCATTCCTCTGTCTCTCCTTCATTTTCCCTTTAACACCCCCTTCCTCCCTCCCAGCATAAGCAGCGTTGTCCAGTGCTAGAGGAGCAGCTGGTGGATCTGGTGGTGTACGCCATGGAGCGCTCCGAGACGGAGGAACACTTTGACGCTGATATTGGAGGAACCAGCCAACTGCTGTGGCAGCACCTCTCCTCTCAGCTCATCTTCTTTGTGTTGTTTCAGTTTGCCAGCTTCCCGCACATGGTGCTGTCGTTGCACCAGAAGGTAAGGGAAGGTAAAAGAGGAGGCAGGGAGACTTAAAGCTCATTTATGGTTCTGCATCAGAATGCTGCCATAGGTGTCTGTAGTTCCCACATTGTTACTGAATTCATAGTGAACCAGAATATTGGTTTGGACAACACTGAATGTGTTCACCAGTAAGCACTCTCTGTTTCAGGGAATGCTAACAGAGTGTAAACACAATCACAATCAACAATCCCATTCAGCATTTTGTCAGCATTCACACAACTATAAATGCTTGAGTTGTTGTAGACAGCTGTGATGTTCCAATGGTGATACTTTTACACAGACCATAAATCGGCCTTTGTTCATCTGTATGATGGGTGATAAAATCCTTATAGAGCAAAAAACATCCGATGTCTGGGTATAAACACAGTTGACACATATCAAAGATCCGATCACTCATACTGCCTCTGGAAGTGCTCAGAAGTGCACTTGGCCATGTTAACAATAAACTGTGATCTGGATTGCAGTTATGTTGAGGGAGGACACATTTTCGGTTGTGTTCAGCATATAAAAATCAAACAAGTTGGAGGCAGCTTGAATGGAAACAAACCTGACAAAATTTGATTGTTATGAGAGCTGTCATTTTTAAAGGACATATTGTGTGAAAGGTAGTGCTGTGTGTGCTTCAAGGGGAAAAGAAATACAATTTCAGTGTGAATATCAAAGGCGCATTTTAATGTCTTAGGTACATGTAATGAAGCTAGATTTTATCAACAAACAATCTGACTATGAGACATTAATGCCAGCTGTCTTTGTTCATGAATAAAGCAACCTCATCTGATAAGGGGCACTTATTTAAATAGATCTTAAAAAGCTTAGGATATGGTAGTGATTGTTTTGAAGTTTGGCATAGCCCCCGGTATAGCATGGGGCTCAAAAAGAAAAAAAGAACATCAGTTATTTCATCTGTTTAGATAGTTATTTTTTCCTTTTTCATGTAGCAGCCAAGTAAAACAAACACTGATCAGTCTCTTTTTTTTAATAATGGAGGAGGAATACCAACTTGCAGCTTGTTTCAATAACATGAAGTATAGCCACAGAATATCTATTGTCAAGCCCCAGTCTTGTGCAACCCACAGCTAAAAGGAACAGGTTCTGAGTTTCTCTCCCTCTCTCAATCTCCTGCTCTCTCTGTCTTTCTCCAGCTTGCAGGTAGAGGTCTTATTAAAGGTAGGGACCACCTGATGTGGGTCTTGCTGCAGTTTATATCAGGAAGCATTCAGAAGAACGCCTTGGCTGACTTCCTGCCTGTCATGAAGCTCTTTGACCTGCTTTACCCAGAGAAAGAGGTACACTGAGTTTGAAAAAAGAAACAAAGTTGATTGATTAACAAATGCTTTATTATTAATCATCACTGTACTTTTATATTGTTTCTTTCTACATCTTTTTAATTTCACCATACTTCATGATTCAAATGCTTTATTGGTAGTAGTTGTTGCAGTAGTAGTAGTATCATCCACGTCTCTTTTCCCTCTCCAGTGCATTCCAGTCCCAGACATTAACAAGCCCCAGTCGACTCATTCCTTTGCCATGACCTGCATCTGGATCCATCTGAATCGCAAGGCCCAAAACGACAACTCCAAACTACAGATCCCCATCCCTCACTCTCTGAAACTACACCATGAGTGCGTATCTTTGCTGTACCTGAAAAATACCTCAACCCAACAAATCCTAAAAAGTTTTCCAGTCATGGAAAACATCTTGAAAATTTCAAACACGGCATGTCTGCAAAATCAACACATTTGTATGTCGTTAGCTTGCTGTTAGTATGTGTCTTAAACTTAAACAACATGCAAGACAATGCAAAAATGTGTTGGCAGCGTGTTTAGATTTCAGTTTCTCACAGCTTTGAGATATCTGACCACTTCATTGATTTTGAGGTTTGTAGGTCACTGAAAACGTCCTGGAAAAATCCCAGAACCAACCATTCCACCCAAAACCCAAAACTATTTTTTAAGTTTTATTCCAAAATGAGATGTCCATCATTTGGAGAAAAAGTTACTACAACAGGTGTTACATTTTGAAAGCTAAAGGTGACCTTCATTGATAAAATGGTAGAAAGCTGGCTGTGAGATGTTGGGTAAGCTCCAGCATCTCACAGCCTTGAAAGGATTAAGAGAGCTAAGAAAAAGAGCCAATCCACCCACTACTTCTATCAAGCTATCCGGCTAGCTTTTGAATTGGCATATCCATCTTTTTGAATGACGGATGCTAATATTCATAACACTGATGTGCCAAAGTGTGATTTGCTGTGTAAAACTACCAACCTGCTCTTTTCTCCCTCCCTCCTTCCCTCCTAGGTTCCTCCAGCAGTCGCTGCGTAATAAGACATTAGGTATGACGGATTACAAGATTGCCCTGCTGTGTAACGCCTACAGCACCAACTCAGAGTGTTTCACTCTGCCAATGGGTGTTCTGGTAGAGACCATCTACGGAAATGGATCGATGAGGATCAGCTTACCTGGCACCAATTGCATGGCCTCAGGATCTGTCACCCCACTGCCCATGAACCTGCTGGATTCACTCACTGTACATGCCAAGATGAGGTGGGGTAGAGCATAGGATGAAGAGAGAGAGAATTAGAAGTACAGACAAAGATTATGTATAGACAGACAGAAAGAATGATATTAATACAAAGGTACTTTTTAAAAAAAAAATAACAAACAAAAAATGGATTTCCCTCTCTGTCTGTCCTGACTTGCATACTTTCTCCGTGCCTCCATTTGTCTCCAGTCTGATCCACAGTATAGCAACTCGGGTGATCAAGTTGGCCCATGCCAAGTCCAGCATCGCCCTGGCCCCTGCCCTGGTAGAAACCTACAGCAGACTGTTGGTCTACATGGAGATAGAGTCACTGGGCATCAAAGGATTCATCAGTGAGTTCCCGAAACTTTTTATTTCACTCTGCTGTGGATAATAGTCTAGATGTTTATCATCACTAACTACGTTCCTCAAACACTAATAGTTGTCATTGTCATTATCGCAACATCTAGCAGTAGCACACAAATCACAAGTGCACACAAACACAAATTTGATTTGTAATGAGTACGTCCTCCAGTATGTGATGCCCTGTCTTTGCTGTATCATCTAGTGTGATCATGAGCATGACTCACTCGTCTAGTCCCCAGCCTTATTTGTATTCAGGAATCACTGCTTGTCTGCTGGGTCCCATTTTGGGTAGACAAGCCCAGGACATTTGTGTTTAACATTACTTTTGTGACTTATTACATTTGTGTCTCCTAAGGCCAGCAAATAAATGAAAAATAATTTGACTCTGTCTGTCCATTTAGGCCAGTTGTTGCCTAATGTGTTTAAGTCTCACGCCTGGGGGATCCTGCACACTTTGCTGGAGATGTTCAGCTACAGGATGCACCACATCCAGCCTCATTACAGGGTCCAGCTGCTGAGTCATCTACACAGTCTGGCTGCCGTACCTCAGACTAACCAGAATCAGCTCCATTTATGGTAATGTAGACATATAAATGTAAACTATTTTACTACTAATAGTACATTACTGCCCATAGTTCTGGGTACCAACGATTATAATGCTGATGTTGATTCATTCTTGCATCATATTCAGAGTTACTGATACAACTGACTAACTCAAAAATAAAAAGTATTGCCAAAGAAGTTCAGCATAGATTTAAATTTATGAACGTTATTTAAAAAAGCATTCAGAGGAAGGGTAAGGCTGCTAATTCTGTTTGTCTCTGTATCCCAGCGTTGAAAGCACAGCGTTGCGGTTGATCACGGCACTGGGTAGTTCGGAGGTCCAGCCCCAGTTCACTCGCTTTCTCAACGATCCAAAGACAGTTCTGTCTGCCGAGTCTGAAGAGCTGAACCGAGCCTTGATCCTCACCCTGGCCAGAGCCACGCATGTTACGGGTAACTCATTCTGTATTTACTTCTTTAAGTCTTTCCTTCTCCTTCTCTTTTTTCTTATCTTCTTTGTCATAATGTCTTGTGTTTGTCGGTTTGATTCATTCTTTCGTTTATTTATATGCTTTTGTTTTCTAAGTCTAAATTATTAACTGTCTCTGTACTTTGAGTATTTTTTCTTGCATGTTCTGACTTAGTTTGTGTACACACTCTTTCCCACTTCTACCCTGCGTCGTCCTTCTCTAGATTTTTTCACAGGGTCCGACTCCATCCACGGGACTTGGTGTAAAGACATTCTCCAGACCATCATGACCTTCACCCCTCATAACTGGGCCTCACACACACTGTCCTGCTTCCCTGCTCCACTACAGGTGTCATGCACACACTTAAATTGACATGAATTAAATTTAAAACTGTGAAAGGATAATTCCAGTTATTTTCCAGTAATTTTATTCTGTAAGGCCCAGGCTGGAAAAAAGTTTCATACTTCCTTGAACATGATTCCTCAGCACTACTTTTCTGACTCTTTCTCCCTGCCTCTCTTTCTCAGGCGTTCTTCAAGCAGAACAACGTTCCCCAGGAATCTCGTTTCAACCTGAAAAAGAACGTGGAGGAAGAATACAGGAAGTGGAAGTCCATGTCCAATGAAAATGACATCATCACACACTTCTCCATGCAGGGCTCGCCTCCCCTCTTCCTCTGTCTGCTGTGGAAGATGCTGCTGGAGACCGACCACATCAACCAGATAGGCTTCAGGTCTGCCTTTTTGCAGCACTAAATTAGATTATACACTCAAGACAAACACATTATATATAGACAGACCCTCACTACCTTGATTTTCAGAAACCAGTGATTGCATCTTGACAAAACTTGGGAACTTATTGCGTGTTAAATCTGATCTCATTTTTAATATTATACTAATTGGCTCAAATGGGGGCGCTATAATTCCAAGTCAAAACAAAAAAACAAATTTGTTTCCAGCTGGCCCAGAGGGGACTGCTACTGTATACGTGAAGGCTGACATTTTTTCTGTTGCCTTTTCTTCCTGCAGAGTCTTGGAGCGTATTGGGGCTCGTGCGCTGGTGGCCCACGTGCGCACATTTGCAGACTTCCTGGTGTATGAGTTCTCAACGTCAGCTGGTGGACAGCAACTCAACAAGTGCATTGAAATCCTCAACGACATGGTCTGGAAGTACAACATCGTCACCCTGGACAGACTCATTCTGTGTCTGGTGAGGATTCATACAGACATAACGCAGACATATGAGGCACAGCTCTTTACTACTTCCCCTGTTAGATGCTGAGGCCAGTTCATTCTTATATTGGTATCCTCCTTTTCCCCCTCTCCCCTGCCTCCTCCAGGCGATGCGTAGCCATGAGGGGAATGAGGCTCAGGTTTGCTACTTCATCATCCAGCTGCTGCTGCTGAAGCCCAACGACTTCAGGAACCGAGTCAACGACTTCGTCAAGGAGAACGGCCCCGAGCACTGGCTTCAGAGTGACTGGCACACCAAGCACATGAGCTACCACAAAGTACATAACTATTTTGTCTTATTAAGTCGAAACGTTACAGGAAACTTCTGGAAAAGAAAGAAAGAAACTTCTTTCAGTTCTGGACAGCGTATTTATAGAGGCTGTTATCCATATTGCAGTTTTCATAGGACCAGTAATCTATTACAGAAATGCATTATTTCCAAATTGTGGTGGTAACCTTGAGTTTGGATATATCAAATCATTGTGATATTGAACAGATACTTGTTGTTCCCCTACCAGAAATACCCAGAGAAGTTGTATTTCGAGGGTCTTGCAGACCAGGTCAACCCTCCCATGCAGCTCCAGTCTCAGTACCTGCCCATCTACTTCGGCAACGTATGCCTGCGCTTCCTTCCTGTCTTTGACATCGTCATCCACCGCTTCCTGGAGCTACTTCCTGTCTCCAAGTCCCTGGAAACGCTTCTGGATCATCTGGGAGGACTGTACAAGTTTCATGGTGAGGAGGGGGCTATGAGAGCTCTGTTTGTTTGTGTCCGTGTATGAGACTTAAAGCCATCATGTGGAATATTAGTGTAATATATGTGCCACTATTTTTGCATACCAGCCCTCTAAAAACACTAAATACTTCCAATTCTGATGTTGTTTGTGAGCAGACCGCCCAGTGACCTACCTGTACAACACCCTCCACTATTATGAACGACATCTGAGAGAGAGAACCAACCTGAAGAGGAAGCTGGTGCACGCAATCATGTCTTCACTGAAGGTGGGTGGAAAGAGGAAACTGCACTGCTGGACAAAAGAGAGCACACCAACAGCAGAAAACACATCATCTTATAACAACTTTTCAGTTTAGTATTCATGTATTACACAACATGTATTATACAACATGTGGTTAGGAAGGCATGCTCCTGGTTGGTGTCTTATTAAGACACATCAGAAATGTCAGTTTCTAGCTGGAACATTAAATGTCTTATACCATCGTATATATTTTAATAAATAACTATTCTGCATTTCGTCTTATTGAGACAGTTGATGAATTGCTTTCATGTGCTGTGCTATTATAATTGCTGTTATTTATCAGTATTAGCACCAGCACTAATATTGACTGTTTAATATGTCCTATAGGAAAACCGCACCCCAGGTTGGTGCCTCAGTGAAACCTATCTGAAGTGTGGCATGAATGCCAGAGAAGACAACGTCTGGATCCCTGATGACACCTACTACTGCAAGCTGATTGGACGCCTGGTTGACAATATCCTTTATTAATCTCACAGTAGTGGTAAATGGACTTTGGTAATGCCTGTTGGTATTAAATAGGTATGAATTCTGTGTATCTGTGCTGTATTTATTTTTTTAAAATTCCTGTTTATTTTTTGCTGCCAAAGCAGATGAAAAGAGCGAATGAATGAAAAGACTAATTGAAAACAAGCCTGCCTCCTGTTTAAGTGCCTCGTCGGGTGGACAGGCTCGCCAGCCATTTATTAATACATTTACTCATACTTGGACATTGCCCAGCACTATATCAAGTCCTGCTTACACACGGAGTATGTATATATGTAAATAAAATGGGGACACAATCACACACATCCATGAGACCACACTTCCCCCTCTAGTGACCGTTGCCCCCTCCCTTAACTCCTTCCACCCATGGCAGGAAAATCCCCCGGTCCTTTCCCCAACTGTGATTGGAGGTTCAACGAGTTCCCCAACCCTGCGGCCCATGCTCTGCATGTCACCTGTGTGGAGCTGATGGCCTTGGCCGTCCCAGGAAAAGATGTCGGCAATGCCCTGCTCAATGTCGTGTTGAAGAGGTACAGTGCACACACAACACGTCCTCTGTAATGAGCTCCCAGTTTTGGCTGTATCCAGCAAAATGCCTGCAGTGCTGTGTTTTAATACTAAAGATGGGAAGAATAGAGGTAATTTAAGTGCTTGGACACTGTCACCTTGTTTGATAATTTGGAAACAACTGGTAAAATTGCTGGCACACAAACACGAGGGACAGGTGCCTTTTTTAAACCTTGCTAACCTTGATAAATTTGAAAGAAAATTGATTTCATTGTCAGGATCATTTTGGAGATTCCTGGCTCTCCTGTTTTTTTTGTGTGTGTGTGTATGTGTGTGTGTGCAGATGACTTCATACTGATTGTTTCCTCACTTAAGCACCAGATTTGTAGCTTTGTTGTTTTTTGCAAGTTCAGTATTAAGGTTAAATATTGCATGTGGTGCTGTTGGGTTGCACAGCATGCATAGATGAAGGCATACAAACGTACAAGAGTATACAGGAAACAAACCATGTGCTCTTTTCCACTTTTAGCCAACCTCTGGTTCCGAGAGAGAATATCACCGCCTGGATGAATGCCA